>JADRCD010236542.1:16896-37156 GCA_019843815.1 Montemys delectorum | reverse complement strand
AAAAACACTAAGTTTTCTTCTAGGCAGGCTGTGAAATTTCCCAGTAACTAGGAAGACACATCACTCAGATTTGCAAAGTGGCTGCTTCTTGGAACACGTAAAGAAGCTGGTATCAGAAACTCTTGTGCCTATGGCCTTGCATTTCTGGATGTTGTGAACCCTAGCCTTCTGCCTCTGTATGGCTTCTTCACTGTCACCCAGGAAAGTCTGATCAGGAACTCACGGAGAGTACATTTCAAAGTCCCCACCTACCTCTGGATGGAGACCTGCTACCATCCAGGGTGGCTCAGTTGTAGGCAGCTGTCACACACGGATGTCTTGTCCCAGGAGTCTGTGAATGGCATGAATGGGAGGTGGCTTTATTTCAGGCCTGAGGTTAGCACCAGGAGGCTCTGCTGAAAGGCCTGGGTCTGAGGAGGATCACAGAGGCCCCATTAGGCATTCAGTCTCTCCTCTGATCCTCCCAGCTGGTAATCTTCCTCATCACCAAAAGCAGAGGCCCAGGCAAAGTCCACAGTTCTCAAGCAGGAGACTATGGAAAACATCCAGGCAGTGAATTGAATATGAGAACTTTGGGGCTCCCAGAAATTCTGTCTTTAGCAGTCCCAGAAACAGAGGAAATGGAGAAAATGCAGAGAAAAGGGTGAAGTGAAGATAATTAAAATATACTTACTATATACCACTGTTCATGTACACTAATAAGACATTACAAATTAGGAAACTGCAGTGATGGCCCAGTGGCCAGTATGTTTCTCAGCATCCATATAGATATATAGGTCTCACAATCATCTGTAATTCCGGTCCTAAGGGATCTGCCACCTTCTTCTGGCTTCCTCAGGCAACAAACATAAAAATGGTGCACAGACATGCATGCAGACAGAAACATCCTCACACATAACACAAAGATAAGAATAAAAAATTAAAAGTTAAAGCTCTTTATTGGATAGTGATGCTGGTGGCCTATACATAACCAAAGTTGGAAAAATACTGGCCTGTACAGCAGGACATCTGGCCTGGAAAGTCTGTGTTAGTGATGAACCAGCCTATCTCCATTTTAGGTTTAAAAGCCATCTTACAGTAAAGACAGACTAGGTTCATTCCTGTTTATGATTAAATCTGCTTTTCAAGGATTGGACTATACCCCAGCTGCAATCGTAACTACAGATGGTTCTGTACTACCTGTTCCAGGAAACAGCAAACAAGCCTTTGTTTCAAAGGTTCTCTGACTACCTATGATTACCTTGCTCAATGTACCTGTTGCTATGACTGCCTTGTTATGACCACCTTACGGCTGTGTTTTTCTTTCAGGAGGTGCCGGCCAAATCCTCATTTGGCAAGCCCCTGCCCCAGAGCTATGAAAACTTTGTCTTCTTCACGTCCAAAGCTGATCACTTGAACCCCATTTTAGGGAGAGACAGCCTGCGTACAGGAACAAAAGGTTGGCTTTAGTTAGCTGCTTGCTTTAATTCAGGTCGCTAGGGTGACTTGAGTTGGTGATCTTGCTCCTTTTAGGCTTCACTATAAGATTAAATGTGTTCCCTATAGTTGTCTTTGCATCCCATTTATTATCATATTTGTATATATAATTTGCTTATTAAGTGTAGCTGAACTTACAGTCTATTACAATTTCATTTAGACACAGTTAAGAAGGTAATAGCTCTGAGCCAGTGAGATGGCTCAGCCGGGTAAAGATGTTTGCAGCTCAGGGCTGACCACCTGAGTTCAAATCCCGTGAGCACACAGTGGGTAGTAGAATGGCATTTGCAAAGCCATCAAGCACAAAATAGGCGGTTTTTTTTTTCATGCAAATGAAAAAATACCTGAGGGTGGAGATAGTAAATTGTACATCCCAGACCCCATAACAGAGGGAGAGGTCAAAACAGCAAACTCCCTGCCTGCCCAGAAGCCCCAGGGAGCCTCGGCAATGTCTTCGGACCATGCTGCCCCCCAATGGACACTGGTTATTGACTTTTGCTGCAGGACGTTTCGAGCACGTGCTGTCATATTAAGAGTTCCCCGTTAAGCTTCCTTTTGACTTGCATTTCCAAACAATAAGCCAAATGTTACTTAGTTTAATTTTCCAGCTGATGAAGCTTCCTTTCCTGTTGCTAATTTAAGTCACTCTAAAGTGAATTTTGATTAATCTGGGACAGGAAGTTTTGTCTTTCTTAATTGAAAACACTCCCGACTAGTAGACTGCTTCTCTGCATTGCTCACAGAACAGCAGGGTTAGTACTAAGAAAAGTTTTGTTTCTTTTCCCCTTCTCCTTCTTCTTAAAAATAATCCAGATTTTTTTCGAAAGGATTACTTTATCCAGACTTCCACGACAACCACAGTGAAAGGGCTGCTGGATGCTCAGTTGGCCGCAAGCGATTAAAACTTGCCACTGGGGATCAAAGCATGCCTGGCTTCGAGGTGTGTGGGTGCACTGTTCCAATACTGATAGCGTATTTCTATGGTGCTAGCATAGCCCTTCACCAGACCTCCTGCCTTATTGAAGCTCCCTAGTAGCCCGAAGCTGGCAGATGGTAGGGAAAGGAAGATCTCCAAGAAGCATAAATAGGACTGTCCCATAATTTAAACCATCAAACAGATATATAAGACATCAGAGCTGAAATATTCTTACTTAGTGCAAGGAAAGGAAAGATTGACTGTCAGCCCTTCGTCACAGAAGGCCTTGCTGTAATCAGGAGGGCTGAGCGCTCAAGGTCAGCCTGGGGTTCTTAGTGAGAGCTTGGCTCGCGCTTCCCTCATCTGGCTCTAGAAGAAAGGATGTCTGTATCAATCAGAAGAACGAAACTGAAGGTCTGTCCTAAAGCCGAAGCTTGCTCCAGCATGGTCGTTCTCCAGTTCCACTTCCCCTCGCTCTCCAGCCACACTGCGCTGCTTCAGAACACAGGCACAGTCTGCTGCTGCATCTGCATCTTCACACTTGCTAGGCTGTGTGCCTGGAATGCTCTTCCTCTGGGGAACTCTCATGGCTCAGTCCCTCCCTCACTCTAGGTTTCTGCTCCAATGCCACTATTGAAAAGTTTCATGTGGAGAGAAAGCCGCATACCCAGATCGCAAAGGTCTCAAACATGAGACTAAGTCTGTCAGTGAATCTTGTGCATCGTCTTTCACCACCAATTCCAGGAAATTCAAAGGCCAAGGGGAACTTCATGTGGTCAAACAGAATGTCAGAATCAAATTCAGTTTCTGTTTCTTCATTGTTGGCATCCTTGTGTTACTGAGGTTTTTTTTTTAATGATTTGCTTTTATTTTATGTGTATGAGTGTTTCGTCTGCACATACATATGTGCACTTCATGTGGCAGAAATATGGACAGGTCAGATGAAGGAAGAAGGAGGAAGCCCTGGGACTGGAATTACAGATGGGTGTGGGCCACCATTTGGGTTCTGAGAACGGAACCTGGGTCCTCAGGAAAAGCAGCAAATAGGCCTGAGTGCTCAGCCATCCCCCCAGCCTCCAGCTACTCATTAACATTTAGTGTCTGGACTGGACTGGAAAGTAAGCTGCTCTCAAAGCATCATGGAAGATTAAACTGGGTGTATCAGGGCTTGCTGTAACTCTGTAACTATATATTCTCTAAGTTCACATCAGCACAGATAAGTAAGGGAAGATTAGTGTAGGATCAGTAGCTTATCCTTGGGTCATTCATAAAGCAGATACTTGTCAAGTGATTGAAATTGACAGTGAAGGACAGAAAAAAAAAATCTTGTTTAGGGACATATGTGTCCAGTTATCACAAGGTGATAGTAAGGACAAGTCACCTCTTAGTCATTATTGAGTTATTTTCCACAGAGAAAACACACACTGTCTTATGGCCTATGTCCGAGGCTGGTCACTGCCATGTGTCCTCTCTATGTACCTTCTTTTTATAACTTGAAAAAAAAATTAGTTTGCAAGGAACTCTGAAGAATCTGTGAGAGGTGGTGAGAGATATGATGGGAGAGCTAAAGCTAGCCAGTTGAGGGGTGAATGGGACCAGGCGCATATAGCTGAGAATCTGTGGTCCATTCACCACAGTAAAGGGCCAATCCTATGGTGGTGGCTTTGCTACAGTACTGCTCTACGGGCCTTATATCAACAATCAACAAACAAGAGTCAACAGAGCAGAATGCAGCAGGCATGAGACATGTGCAGGAGCTTTCAGAAGAGAAGCCTCCAAAAGCTAGCAAAGTAGAAGTCATCACCAGAGAACCACAAAATATTTTGGTATTATTTTGCTACATTAGAGATAAAAATTTTCAAAAAATGAAAAGGTGAGGTTATGAGACCTTGATAGTAAATGAATTTTCATCCAGTGCTGCCAGAGTTTAGTCTATTGGTACAATATGTATGACACCAGTGACTACTTGTCCTTCATGACAGGCCTGGATAGAAGTACTGAAATTACCCAACAGATAGGCAATTGTGGCCCATGTATATTCTGAAGAAACATAAACAACAACATCAAAAAACATATTAGGTTTGATAGCTTGTGTTTTTCACTTGATAAAATCTAGAATCATCTGGCAGGTGGCCTCTAAATTGTACTGTATGCATTACCCTAATTACATGAGTTGAGATGAGAAGACCTGCCCACTGTAGGTGTCACCATTCCCTAGGCAGGACACTCTGGACTGTATGTGAGTGGAGAAAGAAAGCTGGGCATTAGGATGCAAGTATGCATTCATTGTTCTCTGCCCATAATTATGGGTGTGATGTGACCAACTCCCTCAGGCTCCTGCCACCAATAGACTCTAAGTTGTAACTGTACGCTAAAATAAACTCCTTTCCTCTAAAGTTGCTTTAGTCAGAATATCTTTAGTTAGAACAGTTTATTTTAGCAATGAGAAACAAACAAACAAACAAAAAACTAAACTAAAACAGGAGTACATTAAAGTGGCCATTTCATGTGTAATAAACAGGGATGGAATGGAGACCACAGAGAATAAAAGCTTAAGGAACACAAGGTTTCCTGCACAAGTCCCAAGGACATCCAGGCTAGAATTAGGAAGTATTCAGCTCAGCCTCTGTAAGAGGGAGAAAGAAGGAAAAAAGGAAGAAAGGAAAGGAGAGAGGGAAGTGGGTAATAAAGGTCTAGAATGGGTTTTTAGAACTGGACTGCTTGCTTTGAATCTGGACGTTGTTATTCACAAACTGGATAATGTTTAATATGTTTATTGCCTTCTCTGTCTCTCAATTTTCTAGTCTATACTCTACAGAAAGAGCTTCCAACTTCGTGGGCTAAACAAAATACGTAGAGCAGAGATTTCACTGTCAGGTCGAGCTGCCAAAACCAATACCACTGTCTGACTTATTAAATAATAAACCCCAGCTCCCTTTAACCACAGATTCTGGGAATTCTAAGATAAAGGCACCGGCATATTTAGTGTCCGGCTTGCACATACATGCCTTCTCCTCGTGTCCTTACATGGCTGAGAAAGAGGAAGCAAGCTTTAGAAGGTAGTTTATTTTCAGGGCACTAATTTCATCCTTTGGGGTTCCCCCATGACTTAGTCATACACCCCACCCCCATCCCCATCCCCAGGTTCCATCGCCTACATCCATCATGCTGAGGTTAGAATTTCAGCATATAAATGAAGGATGAGCCATTAACAAGTATCTAGGGTATAACAGGCCCTCCGTGGCTGTGGCTGTTGGTTCTATTGCACAGGATTAAGGAGTTGTAGGTCTAAGCTCATCTGGCTGGTAGAGGAACAGCGGAGGTCCTGCACACAGTTCAGAGGCAAGAGGATTACAGAGTTTTCAGAAACTATGAAGAAGCTTGGAGAAAAGAGAAATGACAGGTAGTATTTTTTTAAATGCTCGTGATAGTGTGTTATTTATTATTGTCCCAGTATTATGAAGCAGTTGATGCTGTCAACAGCAGTTAGATAAGTCTGAATACTCCTGCCCTCACTCCTATGGTCAAGTTCCTAACAGATATATAAGACTTGAGATCTTGGGGATTTGTAAAACTGCATTATGCCTAAAATAATTCTAACATTATTTGTACTCTTCCCTTTTTATTGTTAGTATCTTATAAGAAGTGTCCAGTTTAGTTGTAAAGAGCTATAATGTATGGACAAGTACTGTTTCATATATACACAATTGGAAGAATGGTGTAAATTTAATCTCAGGGTAGCTCTGATTAAAAAGGAATGTTAGTTTTAATTATACATTTTATTTAGAGGAATAAACTTCACATCAACAGATAACAGATACATAAGCTACTGGTAAGAAATATTGTTTCTTTATATTCACACCGATTTTTACAAAATTCTAGACTATCTCCATTTAAGGTAGCTACTTTGAAAATAGCACACAGACTGTGTTGGTCACTTTCTCATCACAGTGATGAATACTTAACAACACAAGTTGAAAGGAAGACTTTAACTTCACTCATCATTCAGATGCTTCAGTCTACCAACAGCAGCTCTGCTGCTTCTGGATCTTGGTGAGGGAGAACTCCATGGCATGAGTCTGTGGTAGATAAGTGTATCCAGTGTGTGTCAGCCAGGAAGTAGGGTCACAGTCAGAAAGGAGCCAGGATAAGATGTACCCTTAGATAGGCTCCTGTGACCTGCCCGTTTCCATCAGTCTCTACCTCTCACAGTACCACCACCTACCAGTGGTCAATTAAAACTTTGAATCCGTTTCTTTCCCAAAGCCCAACCTCTGAATACTTGCTTGCTTGAGGATCAAACCTTCAAGTCCTGAGCCTTTGAAGGCACACTTCATCTGCAACCTGTGGTGGTTTGAATGAGACTGACCCCCATAGGCTCATAAATGTGAATACTTGATTATCGGGATGTGGCATTATTTGTAAGGATTAGGAAGTATTGTCTTATTGGAGGAATTGTGTCCCTGAGAGTGGGCATGAAAGTTTCAAAAAGCCCATTCCAAGTTCAAAGTCTTGTTCTTTCTGTTGTCTGTGGATCCAGATGTAGAATGCTTAGCTACTTCTTCAGCACCACGTCAGACTGCATGCTGTCATGCCCCACACCATGGTGATAATGGACTCAACTTCTGAAACTGTAAGGCAGCCCCAATTAAATGCTTTACTTTATAAGAGTTGCTGTGGTCATGATGTCTCTTCACAGCAACAGAACATGGACTAAGACACAAAACATAACAAACAAGAATACTAGTAGCTACTGTACCAGACACTATGGTTACAGAGATTATTCAAACACTGGAAAATATTAGCAACATAGAGTATTTAACAATGTGGCACATGGCTTTCCTTGCATATAGTAGCATGCAAACTTCCTATTTTCCTAGAACACTATGCACATAGGCTTTGTATAAAGCACATGATGAGCACACATTTCTCACTTTCTGTTTTACTGGCAAAGAGGAGCCCAGAATACCAGCAGGAAAGAGCCCCATACCTCTCCAATGGATGAAATCAATAATTTTGATCCTGTCTCAGTTCCCAGAAACCTTAGTCTTAACTGTGTTAAATTTAATACTTGAATAGTAGTGGGAAGAAGGTGGAGAATTCTCTAACAAAGCTTGTTCCACTAACAAAAGTTGAATACCAGGAAGTAAAATCAAGAGGTGATCCAATGGCCATTGTTTTGACCTTATTGTGTGACAACAAAGCACTGAATTGGGACAAACCATCTCCATGCTCACCTTCCCCTTTGAACATTACATCTGGTTCATGGAATCCATTACATCACAGGTACATGGCTCACACCTGAATTCTAAATGCCTTTGTCTTAAGTTGCAGGTGAGACCAAGCAAAATACTGTTAGAAAATTTTATTCCCAAATCAAAGGTATCTCAAATAATAAATGAGTTCAACCAGGGGTGGTGGTATAAACCAATAACCCCAGCACTTGGTAGGCTAAGGCAAGAGGATTTCAAGTTTGGGATCAGTCTGTGTTCCATAGGGATATCATGTCTTGGGAAAAAAAGAAGACGACGAAGACTAGGGCCAGTTTTATCCAGTTGTGAACCCTATGAGTTACAACAATAACTGGCCTGGAGATATGCTCATGAGTTCATTAGTGGCACAAATCTTAATGGGGATAAGCAACTTCTTTCTGACTGAATTTAATTCCCACTCCACAGGAAGAATTACCAGCCTGATTGTAATTGGGCCAAGAACCTATGACCAAGGAATTCGAATATCCCAAGTATAAACCTACTACCTTTTTTCTTTATGTTGAATGGACATAGCGTCAGACTGCCTTCTAAATACACATCTTGTTTCTCAACGATTAGTATATCTCTCAGTCATTAGAGTAGCATCTTCTACAGTGGCTGGTAGCTAACACAGAGACTCATAATAAGTCAAAGTGCAGAGGACAGTGTTTGTAAATTGCTCAGCTCTAAACAGAACATATTTAATATACCTTTCCTACAAGGCTCAGGGAACATTGGAGAACAAAGGGCAGAAAGACTGTAAGAGCCAGAGGTTAGGGTAGACTAGGATGAAACAGTGTCTTCTGGACATGACAGCTGTAGTCATGAACTTGAAGCACATGGGGTTGCCTGCACAAGACTTGCACGAGAACAATCCAGTCAACAGTCCAGCATGGAATGGGGAGGGGTACACAAGTTCCTATCTCTAGATAAGGAGCTATTGACAGTTGATGGTTGCTAAGAAAGGGAGAATCAGTTTACTTTGGGGGTGTGGTCCCCCACAGGTTGTCTGTGATCCAATTGATGGCCCATGCGTATGTGAGAAACACTAACAGAATTCAGTGGGCTATTTATAAATTTACTTATTTATATTTTTAGGTATATGAGTGATTTTCTTGTGTGTATGTCTGTGTACCATGTGGTGCTTGAAACCCAAAAGAGGCCAGAAAAGAGCTTTAGATCCTCTTGACCTGGAGTTGTAGGTTGTTGTGAGCTGCTATGTGGGGGCTGGGAAACAAATCTTGGTCCTCTGCCAGAGTAGCAAAGCTCTTAACTGCTGAGCCATCTCTCTAGCCCCTAAATGGATTATTTGCAAAGAGAAGACATTAATTGAGACGTTGTGAGGGGTCTGAGAGGAGATGGAGTAGAAGAGTGTAGGGGTGAATATGGTCGAAATACTCTGTAGAATGTATACCTAAAAACGTCAAATTAAAATCATTTGCCCATACTTCTGTGAGTTTATACTCACATTATTCTGTTCTATTGATTTATCCTTTTGATAATATCATATGGTTTGGATCGTAATGTGATTAGCTCAATTTTCTTCCTCTCCAACCTGTTTTAGTTGTCGCAGTTACTTCAATTTTCTCCTGACGTTTGAATCAGCTTTTTCAGAAAAATATACAGCTGAAACCTTTTGGAGATTGGTATCACCTCTCTAGATTGTCAGGGGAAAATTGACATCTCAGCTGAGCGGTCTTCCAACCATTAAGTATGGGATGTTTCTCCTTTTATTGAGAATTCTGCTTCTTCTGTCTGTATTTTAAAGTTTTCATCATACAGGCCCCAGACATGGATTGCTAAATTTATCCTTTAACATTTCATTTTTTTTTGTGAACTGTTATAAATTTGTTTAACTGCTATTTAATTCTTGCTGTAATAGGGATGAATAAATTTGCCTCCCTTTCCACCGAGTCTAATTTATTATTTCGAGTTTTTACAATTTAATTATTATTTCATGTACAATTTTGCACATGCACACTGTGAGGGAAGGTGCAGTGAAACCACTGAACTACACCACCCTGTGGTAGACAGAGAAGTTTACTGGGGGAAGAAGCTTCGGGGGTGCCAGGATACATATTCATGTACATTTATTTATGACACACCTCAGCAAAAGTAGGTGGAGTGATTTGCCTTTATGAAGCATCCCCAAAGCATTTTTTAAAGATTTGCTTTTTACATTTTTACTAATTCTGAGAATTTTGTGAATTGTATTTTAATTATATTCTCTTCCCTTCCCAAACTCCATTCAGATCCATTCCACATTCCAACCCTGTTTAGATGTATTTGGGGTGTGTATGTGTGTGTGTGTGTGTGTGTGTGCACATGAATGTTTTACTTGCATGTATTAGGTGCATCATGTGTGTGCCTGGTGCCTGCAGAGGCCAGAAGAAGTTGTCAGATCTCCTGAATCCAGAGTTATAGGTGAGCTGCCTTGTGCATTCTCAAACTCAAATGCAGGTCCAATGCAAAAACTATTCTTAACCACCGAGCCATTCTTCTTAGCCTCTCCAAGCATTTCATTTTGTACTCATACATACAGCAACTCTTCTCACACAGATTTTGTTTCTATGTAGTATGTAATTAATTGTGTAACAAACGTCATCTGACCAAATGGCTATCCTCTGAGGAATAACCTCATCGGACGCCCAGGAAGCACACAGATGAACCTGTGGGAAGAACCTCAGTGGGTCAGAATCTCCAGCTACCATCCTCTGCCAATGTGTTTTGCTTTCCTGGAGAAACAGAAATGCCTGGGCTCCCTAAGCGGGGAAGGCAGCCACAGAACAAAGAAACAATTCCATCCAAGTCCAGCCTGGTGACTTCCCTGTGAGAGAGATTTGGGCCTGGTATGAGATTTCGAAACCTCAAAGATAACCTTAGTGACAGATGTCTTCCAGGAGGACAACATTTCAATTCACTCTAATCTTTCTCAAACAGTGCCCTTCCCCCCAGTGAAAAAGCATTCAAATGCATGAGCGTATGGGGGCCATCGTTACTCGTTACTCAAACCACCACATCCACTAATGTGTGTGAAAAGGAGTTCCCTGCACAGTTTGAAGGGAGTGCCACCAAAGAATTTTCTCTTACCACACCAACTATGTTACTTGGATGGGGAGGGGGGTTGTCTCCAGAGTCTTGTAAACTTCCTCAGTATCTCTCCTCTTTCTAGGAGGGATGTTTCAAGCTAGAAGCAGAAGCTACATAACAGAAAAGACTCAGCATGGTGAATGGACAAAGAAAGAAGTGGTTCATCATGCAAGTTAGTAAGTGGTCTTTTGAGAGGTGTCCTGTAGAACAATGTAGATAAAAGAGACAAGATAAAAAAGACATGAGAAGGTCTAGCATGCCGCTGTATTTAGGAATAAAATGGATGCATCAATGTCTTAAGAACATAAGCATGCATTTTATATCATTCATGATATCCCTTCCAAAGGAACATTTATAACAAAGTGAAAAGCATTATGATCATGTCTTTGAAGAATAGCTAATGTAGTAGAAACTTTTAGTATACAAAATGTTAAGTAATATGATCTCAAATTGTTTAAAAAATATATTTAATTATAGAAAGTAGCAAACAATACTTGTCATCATTTCAAATATTTATCCAATTATCTGGGGCTTCTGCTTTGTTATAAATGTTCATTTGGAAGGAATATCATGAATGGTATAAAATGTATGCTTATGTTCTTAAAACATCGATACAACATCCATGTTATTCCTAAATACAGTCACATGCTTTGGTTGGAGGTTTTCCCCCCTTCACATGTTGCTATGGCTATACATCAAGGGGGAAGATGAAAATCAGAAGACAGTAATTCTTTCTCTACTTTATTCAAGTGTCTGACAGAAACATCCACCTTGTCTTCCCAGTTGAAACTTTAAAAATTCAGGATTTGGGCATTTCCCAAGCTTCCTAAGGAAGCAGGAGAATTGTAGTGGTTTGTAGTACTTGGTAAATTACATTAATGTGACGACACCATAATTACAGCCTATTCAAAGCTACTTTTCAATAGAATCATCACTATTGCAATTTTATGAAATCACAAGTGAAGGTCAGAGCCAACTTCACACGTGTCTCTTCATAGTCATCCAGTGCTTCCTTCATTTTAGTTCAGGACATGAGCCCTGCATTCCCCACCCCCCCACCCCCACCCCTACCCCATGCAAGTAGAGGGACAAACCAGAAGCCAGCCATTACATGAGTCATCTTATTCTTCTTTCTGGGTTCCCTGCATGGGTTCTGCTTGCTAATAGGGGTTAACATTATAAATGATTTCAACTCTCTCCTAGGAGCATTGTAAAGAGGACCAAAGTGCATTGGCTTCTAAGCATCTCTCAAGGCTTATGCATCTTCTTGTCATGGGCCCCACAAGGTTCTTACCTTCCCCTGGGTCATGTTTCTTACTTCTAAGCCATGGACATTAAAAACTTCTTAAATTCTTATATCACTAAATTTACACTCTTCTCCCAGTCCATGGACTGAGGAAGAGACACATTCTTCTGTTTTCCTAATTCAAGCTGCCTCCTCTAACCTTTACTATGCCAGAAGATTCCAGACTGGAATTGAGTCCCTGAATTGAGTCTTTTCTCATCCTTCCTCTATACTAATGCACTGGAGCTGTTCTCCAGAAACCAAACCTTCTCCCATCCCCCAGGACAGTGTTCTTACTGAACTGTTCCCCAGGACGGTGTTCTTACTGAATGCTTTTATTTTCTCTGGTTAGAAGGAAGGTTGTGATATCTTGTTGTCTTAGTTAGGGTTTTACTGCTATGAACAGACACCATGACCAACCAAGACAACTCTTACAAGGACAACATTTAATTGGGGCTGGCTTATAGGTTCAGAGGTTCAGTCCATTCTGATCAAGGCAAGCACATGGTAACATCCTAGCAGGCATGGTGCAGGCAGAACTGAGAGTTCAACATCTTCATCTGAAGGCTGCTAGTTCAAGGCTGACTTCCAGACAGCGAGGGTGAGGGTCTTAAGCCCATGCCCACAGTGAAATACCTACTGCAACAAGGCTACACCTCCAAATACTGCCACCCCTGGGCCAAGCATATACAAATCACCACACTTGTCAATCTCCAATAGGCAGAGAAGGTCAAAGAATGAAAAAGATCACCTCATATATCGAATGACTATGTTTTCACACACACACACACACACACACACACACACACACACACACACACCACACACCTACCTTTGGGGGGTAATGAGCATTATAGGGTCTGCACTTCAAAAGAAACTCTGTTTTCTGGGAACCATTGCATGTAGTTCTAGGGGTCGCTTTCTGTCCATGTGCTCAGCAGCAGCGCTCAAAGTCAGAACAGTGAATAGATCAGGAACACCAGAGGCTGCAGGTCACAAATAGCTGCCAATGTAATGGGAGGCAGCTGAGCTCTGGAAAGGCTGGAGGGTGCTAGAGAAGGGTAGAAGGGACTCTATGCTTTAATAATGGTTCCTAAGCATCCCTGCATATCAGAATCAGATGTTCTAGGGCCCGTCCAATCCTGTGGACTTCAAATCTCTTAACCAGGGTTAGATGTCTGTATTCCTTTTTACTCCCAGGTTATGGCAATGTGCTAGAGTTGTACTGTTTCATAAAATTTGGGTTTGCAAGAAGGTTTTCAGATGGAAATGGAGGCAGTTGATCCCTTTGCCTGTTAGCTAGTGTAAGGAAGGGGCCATGATTCACCTGGAGAATGAAACCCCAGACTCAAATAGTATGTAAATGCAGAGTGAAGTCCAGCATGTTGGGTTCTCCCCATTACCAAGATAGAGAAACCCCGAAGTGAGCACACAGGCCCAATTTAGAGCATCCTAGGGGAATCCCGGGGTAGATAGGCTTTGTCTTACTCTACACATTCTATTACTGGGTCTCAGGAGCTAGCCGGCAACTGCTGATCCATTCTTTGTTTCAGGACAGGTGGCAGGCTGTTTCTGACTAGCTGCCTGAAGCCTGGGTTTTTAGGCCTAGTCTCTTTAACTGCCAGTTTGAAGCCTGTCTTGGAATCAGTCTAGCCTTCTCACTAGAAGTCAGAAGATGCTAAAGAAGTCAGCTCAGGAGCTTTGGACAATTCCACTAGATCCCTTCCCCTCCTGGAAGAGAAAGCTCACAGAACACATAGGCACCCTTTCCTTCCAGAAGGGAGAGGCCAATTACATTCCTCAGACTATAGGAAGGACTGACCTGCAGATGAGAGAAGTGCAGAGCACATACACACATTCCTCAGGGTGGATGGATCTTTAGCAACCCCCCCCCCCCCCCCCCACACACATACACACACAAGACGAGGAAAGCCCTTGCTACCTCATTCCTTAAGGACCAATCAGTTTAAAAGTCACACTGTTCTGCCAATCACATTGTGCCTAGTGGCTGTTGCTCTATTCTACCCTTGAAAGCTGTTTAAAAACTGGCCAAATGGGCTGCCTGGGGTTGCTGCCTCTCCTTCGGGTGCAGGATAATGACCTCAGCTGGAACAAATAAATTCCTCTTGCTTTTGCATCGATCCCGGCTCTGCATTGTTCCGTTGTTCATTTGGGGGAGGAGTCCCCAGTAAGCTAAGGCTTGTCAGAGTCTTACAGTGCCACTGTGTTGGACTTGCATGGAGCCTCCACAGACCAATGTGTGAATTGGCATTATATTACTCGAGAAAAAGGGTGGTGTCGAGGCAATTCAAACCCCTGAAATCTCATCCTGAGATCCATAGCAGTAGGGATGACTGTCCCATCTGCCCCAGGCCTGTGTATACTGGTGCAAGTAGTCCAGTGCCTCCCACCTTTACCTTACCAGCAAAGGTCAAGTAGCCAGTAGTCAGGTTAAACTTCTTATCCTTTATAAGGTCATGTCCGGCAGCACCTAGAATTCCTCCTTATGCAAATAAGGCATCCCCAGCACCGTGTCTCCAGCCAATGATGTACACCCACCCTGACAGCCCCTATTCACCCCTCAAAGGTTTAAATAGTTTTTGTCCTCCTTCCACACTAAACTGAATCAGTCTCCAAAGCTAATCCTGGCTGTGTGTGTGTGTTCTCTATTCACACACTCACCTCCAACCAAGGCCCTGCATTGAACCCACTCACCCCTGCTAAGTTTCCCTCTCTTCAGCCCAGCCTGGCACATGACAGGCTTGGTACCCCAGGTAGGAGGGACTCCAGGTAACTTTGTTAAGCACTCAGTTATTTTTCTGTTGTCCTGTCTTCTTGTCCCCATCTTCCAAGCAGAACAGGAAAATGTTAATCGGATTTTTTTTTTGTCACAGATCTCAAGAGAGAAGGGATTTGTTTTAGTTCACGGCTTTTAGATGGTGAAGATGTTGAACAGGATGACAATGTTGGATGACAGAAGGGTGTGCAGTAGAGCGGAGCCCCTTACCTCATAGCAAACAGGAAGGAGGAGGTTGTGGGAACAGGGACTTGGTGGGAGGAGTGAGGAAGGGAGGAGAGAAGAAGAAAGGACAGGGTAGGGGGTGGGGGCTGGATGGGGACCTGAGGGGGTGGCAAAAGAGAGGATTCACTGGGAGGCAGTTCTATTCTCCCAGCCCATGCAGTGATGTGGCCCCATTCAAAGAGGGTCTTTAGTCCTAATCCTCTCAGACACCTGCAGAAGACGCTTTCTAACCCAGGTTATTTCTCAGTCCAATCAAGTTAATGATCAAGATGAGCCACCACGGAAAGTGACTAGGAAGTGGCCAGTCTCAGTTTTTCCTCTTCCTGGTTTCTGTTTTTAGACCCTTTCTGTCTATAAAATGAGCGTCTTTTGCTCCTGGGAATGCATTTTGTTGTTTGGGTGAAGTGTCACATGACTCTAGAATGAAAAACAAACACACTAACACAGTCCAAAAACCCGGATGTCTGCTTCGGGCACGGGCAGGTCCACCGACCTTTGACCTGGTTCTTTTGGTGGTTATTTTTATAAAGCTTCTCATTTACTTTCTCCCCAATAAAAGTATTTTCATTCATTTTATGCTCGACGCAACATTACCTTCTAAGAAATTGGGTAGTGCATGGGAGGCTACGGATCTGGTGCAACTGGCTCTGCCAGTGTGCCACAGGGTGAGGAGCAAGGGAAAGCCACAGGCTTCAGTACTTCAAAGAAGCCAAGGAATGAGGACTGTCCTGCTCTCTTGGTCTCTGGCACTCCACTCCCCAATTCCCTGCAGCTGCTACAGTAGGTTTTTCAGATCACTTCCTTCTGCCTCTTCTCCAGGCATGCTAACCAGCCACACAGCTCCGCTTCGTGCTGGACATCTGCAGAGACTGTGTGGTGGGGCCTGGAGGGAGAGAGAGAGGGCGCAAAATCAGGGCCCCCAGCTGTTCCACATCCTCTATGAATGCCACTCCTTTCTAAAAAAAAAAATGGGTGGAATATATGTATAGCAGCTGAGGTGCAGAGGTGAGGGTGTGGGAGGCAGTGGGTTTGGCTTCCTTCCTGCCTGGCATCTAAGCTCAGTTGGAGGCCGCGAGGCAGTGTGAGCTGTCTTCATGGAAAACAGAGTAGCAGGAAATGCTGCCACCAGGAACACATTAATCACATTAGCTTGGCAGACTATCATGCGAAGATTCAGTCAGATCTGTGAGCACAGCGTGTCCAGTCAGCTCTCTTAGACAGTGCTGTTACCCTGGACAACACTGGCTTTTTTCACACTGTGCCTGTGCCCACAGCCTGTGGCTCCTGGAAGGAAAATCCACATAATCACATGCATGGATACACACATGCGTGTATGCACACTTGAGTGCACACACATAATAAAATCATCAATCTTAATGTATTTTGAATAGATTCAAGCCAAGGTTCTATGGATATACCCTGGTCGTATTTCTGGGTCAACATAGACACTGGAGGTGACATGTCAGGGTCGGGGATGCTCAGAGATATGATTCTATATTGATCATGTTTTCTGTTTTTATTTTTCTTGTGGAGGCAAAAATTATGTATATTGAAATAATGCATCTGTCTTTTGTAGTGTGTGTGTAGTGTGTGTGTGTGTGTGTGTGTGTGTGTGTATGTGCGCGTGAGCGCGCGTGTGTGAGTATGAATATGGGCACCATGGAGATTCTTTCGTATTTCTATGTTACATAGTTGTCTTATGAAGACAGAGAAGGCGTTTTGCCCATGCTATAAATACACTTATAAGAAGAAAAAAAGAGAGGGAGAAAATAAAGAAGAAATGAAGGAAAGAAAAGAGAAGCATTCAAAGCCCTAGGGATGGTGATTTTAATCAGATCAAAAAGAGATGAAAGAGCCAGATCTGGTGACTTGAGCCTGTAATCCTAGCTGCTGGGAAGGCTAACACAGGTGGATGGCAAGTTCACAGCCAACCTGGGGAAACTTCATGAGACCCTGTCTCAAAGTGAAAAGAGGACTGGGCTCAGAGGTAAAGCATTTGCCTAACATACATGAGGCCCTAAGTTCAATCCCCAGCACCATAAAATAAACCAAAAGAATGTGAACTAGAGAAGGGTACACATACACTGCAGAAAACCATCCCCGCTCAGCTTTCCTAATTGACCACCTGAACTAGCAATTAACCTGTTAAGTTTCAGTTTCTTCATGTATAAAGTGAGCCCTTTTTTGAAAAAATTATTAGAGGATCAAAACAGCAGAGTTCAAGGCCACTTACAGCACTGAGGAGAGCAATTGACACAATCTACACAGCCAGGATGCTTAGCTGAGCACCTATCTCATGAAACAGCTTGTAGTTTCACAGCCCTCTTTTGAGACAGGGTCTCCCTGTGTTGTCCAGGCTAGCCCTGAACTAATGATACTGATAACCCAAAGTGCTGGGATTATAGGTAGGCACCATCATGGCAGCTTTCCCACCTCCATCTAATAGTAAAGAACAGTGTCCACCTACTTACCTACACTTGATAACTGCTGATCCGGCTTTAAGACCAGGCTAATTTTGTCCCTGCATTCTCATCCTCTTTTTTTTTCTTTCTATAATCTCTCTTTTGAAAATGTTACAATATGATGATAATTCTGGGAATTTTTAAAATTTCAAGCCATAATGAAAAGAAGTTTGGGAGGCTACACTGGGATTCAGGCAACTTAAGAATTACCAGTGGATTTGACTTGCCAAAGCTTTGCTCATTATTAGCCAAAGGAATTGAGGTATATCCAGGCCTTATCATCCAAGCCTAAACACCACAAAAGTTAAATCTATCAATAAACTTCAACGTGCAAATTTTGCACTGTAAAAGTGTCACAGTACAGTGACAGCGGTCCCGGAACAAACAAATAGCTTTATTATTTATTTTTATAAAGGGGAAAATTGTCCTTTTGAGTCCCTTCACCTTAACTCTTCAAGGAAGAGCACCCTGTAAAACTGGCCTTGTATTGTGACATTAAACACCTGGACTATGGTGTACTTTAAACACTGTTGGAAAATCTCACAGAGCAGGAACCAGTATAGTCCTAGAGGGTAGAACCCCTGACGGGATGACCTAGCTTCCCTGGGCTTGGAGCAGCATGCAGATACTGCCTGCTCTGTTGTTCTATTGTTAGGACATTGTGCAGATGGATGGATATGTGTCAAGCTTCTCCGGAGGAAAATGGCTCATTGGACACAATTGGCAATCACAGCTTCTTCCAGGTGCCTGCCTAAGAATTATTTTCTTTCTTCCAACTGGGCTGAGCTAAGAGGAGTCTGGACTTGTTTGAGAATATGACCCCATCAGTCATTTCAGGTTATCTGCAGAACATCACTCCCCCACAGTGATCCTGAGGGTTTAATACTCATATATCTTCAGGTGTTAAAAACAGAAAGTACCTGAGACATGCATGGGGAATGCCCTCTTTTTTTTCTTGGTATCTAACTTGGGTTAATACTGATGATTCTGGTTAGAATAATGAAAAAAAGTAAGTAGTTTAGTTTCTCAGAAGAGTGTTTATCAGATCCACCGCTAAATAAACGGTCTGCCCTTCACAGCTAGTCAAGGCCTTTCCCTCCTCCTCACCCCTCCCCACACTGCTCAAGTTCAGATTCCCAGTCTTCTGCCAGTGGCTTGCTGTTGCCTTGAAACCCCAATCAAACAGTTTATTAGGTAGACTGTCTCTGGAATGAGTGTTGATTTGAGAACTGCCTCAGACATGAATCATAGTAACAGGTCTTACTGTTTATGTAGCAATGACGATTATCAAGATGAATGGAGAGGAGCCAACTACCTTTCCATCCTCTGTATTTATCACAAAGTCATTCAGCCCTGTCATTTCTCATGCTGAGAGATTTATTGCTAATTATTGCAACAGATAAGCTGTCTTGAGGGAGCAGAACCCTCCAGGGCTTAGAGTGCTTCTGATCCCTAGGGAACCAAGGTGTGTGGTAACCCTGACATTAAATTAAATAGGAGAAATGCAAAGGCTCACGAGTATTTACAAAAGCAGTAATCCAGTGTGTGCTGATTATCTCACTCACTTTTATCTATCCACACTAACCTACCTGATATTTAGGGAAAAAAATCATCACGAATGCTAGGGGAATGTATTCGTCTGGCTTAAAAAAAAATTAACCTAATAAATCCAGTGCATGTACGCATATATCAGTCATACTTTCTACTTTCAAAGTAAAAGTCATTTTAATTTCCTCAACCCGTCTAAAGATTTGGGGGTAGGGTGGGAATTTGGCTGCAGAAGAGGTTTTCACTGATACTGCTTGAGCATTGACATCAGGTCAGAGAGTAGGAAAGAAAGATGAGATGCTGACTGTTCAATATAGCCATCCATCAGATGTCTGGCTCAGGATCAAGACACACATGTTCCATCTCCTGTCTTGTTTCTACAGCCAACCTGCAGAGACCCAGACGGTATTCTTGGCCAGTCCTCTAAATGTCCAATTAATAGAAAGTCTATTAATGGTCTATTATTGGCACAAATGGACAAGTTGGGAATTTGTATATAATTCTGGCCTGCCACAGTGAATGATGTGTAACAAGGGACTGTTGTGCTAAAGGAGAAAGGAAGAAAGAAATGCCTCAGGTCAATTAATAGGATAAGTTATTTGGCTCCCAGTTTAAGACTGAGAAACAAATTGATAGCTCTTTTTCTTTCCCTTCTTTGTGACTTAAAAAAAATAAATAAGATGACTAGAACTTAGAGACACAGAGCAAGAGGGCGTCTCAAAACTCCTCTATCTAAATATAAACGAGTACAGCTATTGTGGAGACGCCTATATGATCTAGCTTTACTACTCCTGATAATCAATCCAACTCCATCTACAAAAACATTGTCTGCACACTATATACAGTATTCATAACAAGCAAGGTATGGAGCCAGCCCATAGGTCCATCAACAGATAATGGACAAAGCAAATGTGGTGTATGTACATGAAGTTTTAGTCAGCCATAAATGAGAAAAAAAATGCTATCATTTACAAGAAAGTGGGTGGAAATGGAGATCATTGTGTTAAGTGAAATAAGCTAGACTCAGAAAGACAATAGCACACATTCTTTTCTGTAAGCATAATCTAGATTTCAAAAAAATTACATTATCCAATAGAAAGGGATCTATTTGGGAAGAGGAAAGAGACTAGCAGGAGAGGGGAGTAGGCAACAAAAGAGGGTGGGTGAGAGAGTGAACACAAACAAAGGAATACACACACACACACACAC
>JADRCD010236542.1:0-16496 GCA_019843815.1 Montemys delectorum | reverse complement strand
ATCATTGTGTTAAGTGAAATAAGCTAGACTCAGAAAGACAATAGCACATATTCTTTTCTGTAAGCATAATCTAGATTTCAAAAAGTTACATTATCCAATAGAAAGGGATCTATTTGGGAAGAGGAAAGAGACTAGCAGGAGAGGGGAGTAGGCAACAAAAGAGGGTGGTGAGAGAGTGAACACAAACAAAGGAATACACACACACACACACACACACACACACACACATTCAACCCAATATATATGAATATATACAGTCAACACACACTGTTGGTTACTGCTTTTGTAAACACTTGTGAGTCTTTGCATTTTTCTTATTTAATTTGGTGTCAGAATTACCACACACCTTAGTTTTCTTGGAATCAGAAGAATCCCAATTCCTGGATGTTTTTGCTCCCTCAAGACAGCTTTTCTGTCTTACCAATAAATCTCTCAGCACGAGAAATGACAGGACCAAATCTCTTTGTAATGAATACAGATGATGGAAAGGTAGTTGGCTTCTCTCCATTAATCTTGATAATCTTGCATAAACAGTAAGACATACAACATACACACATGTGTCTTGGAAAAAGGATGCAATGCTGACATTTTGAGGGTAACCAACAACCATTAGTTAGTCTTGAGGTCCACTGACTAGGATGGAATTCGTGCCTGATACTATAAACTTAGCTAACTACCCATGACTTGTGAGATCATGGACCCCAAAGAAAAGCCTACTACTGTCCCTTTCCTAAACCAGTATAATTTCAAATTGCATTCTATATATTTAATCCTTATACCCACAGGTAAGTATAGCTTTCACCTTTTACATATATCAACAACTTGAACAACTGATCCTGGGATGCCCAACTCCAGTTGACTATTTACAACACAATCTGTACACTTAAGGTTTAGAGAATATCTCAAAAGAGGAGACGGAAAGACTGTAAGAGCCAGAAGATCAGGATGTCTGCTGCAAGAGAGTGTCTTTATATTTGACAGGGAACATATACTTGTGAAATTCCCACAATATGGCCACCTAAACAAGACAAATACAGTATCAAGACCAGGTGGCAAACCACTGTGCATAGGGGAAATCTCACAAAGTCCTACCCCTAGATGAAGAGCTACAGGCAATTACTGGCTGCAGAGAGAGAAAGAATGAGTTTTCCCTAGGAATAGAACCCCTGATAGGTTGTCTAATCCCAAGTTGTCAGTCCTAAACATATCCGTTTGAACAATACTAAATACAATTAGCAAACTGTATTTATCAATGTGTGTACATATGTATGTGTGTGTGTACTAATGTGTGTGCCAGTAATAATTAAAGAAATGGTCATGAGTTTGAGAGAGAAAGGCACAGGAGGAGTTGGAAGGGCAGAGGAGGTGAAAATGATGTTCATACAATATTCATGCATGAAATTCTGAAAAAAATCAACCAAACAATTGAAATTTAAAAAAGATACTTGGGTGGAGAAAGTCTTCCACTACAATATAGTGATTGCCAGATTGTGAAATGTGTGTGTTTTACACAATCAGTGAAGTGTGACATGAAGAAACAGGGATGAGAAGTGGGTATTTACAGTATTCAATCTTGAATACCCTTTGAGAGATGACTGGAAAGGCCATGGATGGTCTGAGTTCACTTCTGCTAAGAAGGCTGTCCTGGGCATCATGTTTCTAAGACTCAATTAGGAAGTTGTTTCTTGTGAGTGATGTATTTTGCATCGCTTCTTCCACAGACAGAAAGTCTTGAGCTAATTCACCACCAAAGCATTCAGTGCTTATGTAGCATCACAAAGTTCAAGACCTCTGACTTAAACTCCAAATCATTTTTTCACAATTGCTCACCCAAGGAAAGTTCTAAACAATTTTTTCATAATCATTCCATCCTTATGAAATTTAAAGTCACAGTTACCCTGCATGCTTTTTAATGTACAGATTGCTGTTCTAGTTATGTTGGTATATTAGTTATTACAGTAAAAGGTAATGTTTTTCTCCTCTCTTGGGTCAATATAAGTCCTACTGAGAATTCATGCTCTAAACCTCAAGTGGCTTGTTAAACAATTTACCAAATATTAAAGCATGTTCTTTGTAGCCACACATGCATATTTCTTTTGTTTTAGAAAGAAAAAGCAAAAATCAGAATTTTGAAGAAGTTTGTGGGAGGTGGTAATAAAACAATTGAAAGTTGAAGGCCAGCCTAGGCTAGTACTGACCTAAAGGATAGCCCTGGACACAGGCCATGTCATCTCAAATTGTTCAAGAAATATCTCTAGTAGAACCTCAAATATGAAAATTTTAAAGACAAGTTTAATAGATGTTAAACTGTACATCTTCAAAGCCATAATGCACTGATGAAAGAAGTTAGAGATGCAAATTAAATGAAATGGTAGCATTCTCATGAATGGAAGAACTTCCCCATTACCATGACATCTGTGCCCCTCCAAACTGATTATGCAGTCAATATGACTCCAACACTCGAGCAAGTTTTTAATCTATAATTTTTTTTATATATGGTAGATATTATGGCAAAAAGAATCTAAACAGACAAGGACATTTTGCAAGAGAATGAACCAATTTAGGCCTTTCAGTACTTAATTTGAAGATTTACTACAGAGTTACAGGATTTGAGACAGTACAGTGTGTGTAAGTAGGGACACATGACTTACATGGTCAACTGCTTTCTTGATAGAGCTTTTAAAGTACTTCAACAAAGACAAGACATGATTATTTGTTTTTCAAGAAATAGTTCTGTATTAACTGGCTATTCGTATGAAAAATTATGAGCTTCAAGATGTGTCTCACACTACAATTAAAAAAACTTCTAAATTGGTTTTATACTCAAATATAAAATCTATATGCTGATCTTATAAGCTTGGGGTATGTATTTAAGTTAAATAACTAAATGATTTTAGGAGAGACTAATGCAATTCAAAACAAAATTTAAACATTATGTAAGGAAACTCTCAAGTTGGAATGCTGGGTTTTGTTGTACATCTTTTTTTTTTTTTTTTTTTTTTTTTTTGGTTTTATTTTTTTCGAGACAGGGTTGCTCTGTGTAGCCCTGGCTGTCCCGGCACTCACTCTGTAGACCAGGCTGGCCTCGAACTCAGAAATCTGCCTGCCTCTGCCTCCCAAGTGCTGGGATTAAAGGCGTGCGCCACCAACGCCCGGCTTTTGTTGTACTTCTTTGAGGAGGGTTGGGCTACTCTCGCCATCCAGTTAAGTTACCTGGAGATCAGCCGGGTTCTTTTGAGTCTTGCTTTTTGGTTTATAAGGGCAGATCCAGAGCAGCCTTTACATTAAGGCCAACATTCCTTCCATTAAGGCCTGACCCTTTAAGGACTGTCCACTGGCCTCTGTGTTATGAGATGTCTTGTACTTAGTGGAATTATAATCTCTCCTTGTCTCTGTGTGAGCAATAGCAGTCACTATTCTATGGAATTTCAGTGGTTTTATCTCCTAGAGCTATGGAGTCTCCTTTCATTCCTGCCCAAGCCACTTCTCAGTAGAAGACCCCAAAGGCTTCATCAGGTTTGCAGAAGGTTCTCTCGGTGTAGCTTCGAAAATCATATGCCAATTCTGGTGCTTCAACCTTGAGAGTCTTTTTTGTGTGTCTGTGTTGTGTGTGTTGTGCATGTGTATGTGTTGTGCGTGTGTGTGTGTGTGTGTGTGTGTGTGTGTGTGTGTGTGTGTGTGTGTCTATCCCAGGGATGGCTAAGCTCTGGCTGATTACTTTCCCGGCAGTTACCTAGCCATTGCCTCGAGAAGGCTAACTGGAAAACATAGAGCTCAAAGTGTTTTGTCTTTCTGAGGTCACAGTCTTGGGTTATCTCCTGTCCAATGTCTAAAACCAGTTTTTAAAAATATTTTCCAATCAGTTATAAGAGGGCAATTATAAGCTTTGAAAGAACCAAGGAAATATAAACACAGAAAAAAAATAATGAAACATTTAGGGTACAGATATCTTAGAGAATCACAACTGTATAGATTGCACTAGACAAAGAATTAGTCAGAGAAAAGCATTTATATAAGCATATACATATTTTCAAGAAGCAAGGCGATGGTATTCAAAATATAGAGAATAATGTTCTTAGAAGAACCAAATGAAGTTGCTGGAACTGAAAAATGAAATATCTGGCTGCTTTTGTAATATTGCAGATTAGACATTTTTATAAAAAAAAAAAACTTCCCATGGTAAATATATTATTTTACCTGATTTATTTTATAATGTTTTAAAATACAAGACTGAATCCACAAACAATCAGCTTATGCTATACTCTGCTCTACTTCTGAACGTGTAGTCAATGTGGAAGTGCAAGCAGCCCTCCTCAGAGCAAAATCTCTGTGAAGCAGATTGCTGATGATACCCTGGTCCAGCCCCAGGAACAAAGTCTTGAACAGAGCAAGTGTTGGATATATAGGATGGATGGATGGATGGATGGATGGATGGATGGATAGATGGATGGATGGATGGATCGATGGATAGATGGACAGAAGGATAGATTGATGGATAGACAGAGTGGTACAAGTGGTGGGCTCAGGAACCTTGAACTTTTAATGTCTTGTCAAACAAGGCATGGGAGACAGGGTTAAGGCACTGAAAAGGTTGTCAGAGATGACCTCTGTGACACCTCCTATGAAACCAATCCCAAAGCAGCCATATCCTCAATGAATTATTGATTTAAAAGATCCATTGGCTCCAAAGACAAGAAACATTTAGGAAGCAGATTTGTGTTCATTGTGATATCAGGAGGAAACGACATTGCAGCAGTAATTCCTCTAGCTCAGTTTTTCAAATTTACATTTTCTTCATGGTTGGAGAAAATTAATCTATAATTAAAACAAAATGGTTCTAGGTTATAAGAATCCAGGGATTATAACAGAACCAAACATGAAGTCTCTTTGGTGGAAACCAGGTCCTTTACAGCTCTCATGGATTAAATTTAACTAAACTAAAGTTTACATTTTAAAAAAAAAGTGTCTCTATGCCAAAACCACGAGGAAGCAAACTTCCTAGATAGTCAGAAGCAACAGTTCAAAATAGATCTAGACTGCAAGAGCTTCAAAGTTTGGAATGATCTGAAATAATGTGCACAATCACCAAGAATAGCCAACTTAAAATAAAAGGCTGGATCAAAAATGAGCAACAAAAATGGGGCTGGAAAGATGGCTCATAACTGATGAGCACTGGCTTCTCTGGCAGTTCATTTCCCAGCACTGACATGGACAACCAAAATCATCTGTAACTCCAGTTCCAGGGGATACCATGCTCTCTTCTGGCCTCCATGGGGAGTAGGCATACATGCAGTGTAATTACATGCATGCAGGCAAAACACTCATGTATATAAAATAAAAATAAATGAAACTTAAAACCATTATTATAGAGTTAGCTATACAGAGGAAGTAAATGGAGATTCCAAACATGAAGGCAAAGATCTTCAAATTTTGTGTTTTTTTTTTCAACAAAATTACTTTTTCACACATAAGGATAAGATAAAGATGTTTTCAGTTATACAAGTCTTGGAAATTTAAAAAAATAGTTCTTTTTGTTATTTTATAATTGTGTGTGTGTGTGTGTGTGTGTGTGTGTGTGTGTATGAGTGCAGGCACCTGGGAGTTCAGAAAGGGGCATTGGATCCCCTTGGAGCTGGAATTACAGGTATGTGTGAGCCATCTAACACTGACATAGGTGCTGGAAACTGGACTCAGGTTCTTTGCCAGAGCAGAATGTGCTCTGAATCCCAGAGCCACACCTCCAGCCTTAACTTTGCAATCTCTAATATAAAATGAAAGTATTCTGCAAAGAAGGACAAAAAGCAAAGAAAAGCTTAAGTAAAAAGAACAAAAGAAAGAGAGAAAGGAAGAAAGAGAGAGAGAGAAAGAAAGGAAGGAAGGAAGGAAGGAAGGAAGGAAGGAAGGAAGGAAGGAAGGAAGAAGTCAATGTGATATTGGAAGAAAGGAGAAGTGAATGGCTTGAATACATGGCAAGAGACAGATGGTAAGATCATTATGGAAAGATGTTATTAAGAAAATAAGAAGGTAAAATATATTAAATTTTATAGCCATTAATTTAACATATGTAAACAATTTCTAAAAATCAACAATAAAGACAAATAACACAAATTTTAAATGAGCAAATGATCTAGGCATTTTATGAGAAAAGGCATAGGTGTCCATGTCCAATATGCCCATGAAGAAGTATTTAATATTTCAAGTTATCTAGAAAAGTCAAGGAAAATTAAAAATAATATTAAGCTATTCTAACATATCCTCTAGAAGAAAATGTTCAGGCATCACTGGTACAAGCAACAGTGAACAAATTCTTGAGAATTGGTTTTACAGTTTCTTGTAAAGTTGGAAACGCACTCTGCCAATGAGTCATCGATCCCACATCCATGGACTTTCCCCAGAGGTAGTAAAATACCATGTCCACATGAAGACTCAGGCACAAATGTTTGTAATAGCCAAGCAGGGGTGCCAACCCCCGGCTCACCAACTGACTAAAGTATGTTCATTCGGCACAATGCAGCTTCTGTGAAATAAGGAGATACATATAAAATCTACCCCTGGGATGAGAGGAGACCATAGGGAGGCAGACATAAAAGGAAGAAGGGAGGGAGGGAAGGAACAGGGGCAAGGAACTGAGGGAGGACAGACAATACGGGGCAAGGAGGATGGAGAAGAGGAAGAGGGTAAAAGAAGGGGGGGAGAGAAAGAAAGCGTTTGAACTATTTGATCCCCTGTGTAGCCTGTTCCACTCTGCTTGCCCTGTCTCCATAAGTGTATCATAAAATCATGGGAGGGATGGATTTGCATTTAACAAATTCTTGCACCTGCTAGTGGGCAGGCCAGTTGATTGGCTAGTGAGTTCACAGGCATTGAGAGACTCTGTCAGATGCCAGGTGTATCTTGTGAAGCACCTCAGCCCTTTTACTGGGATTCTGGGCAAGGAGAATCCTGGGAAAAAATTATTGGAAACACTTTAAAGGCTGGGGCTTCTGTGATTTCGGCCAACGACAGAGCATCCCACAGCTGGCAGGTGGCCTTTTAATGACTGGGCAGAGCCTCCGGGAGGTCTCTCTTGATCTCACTGCAGCACTATGCTGATTTTAAGTATGAGATGGGCCTATAGCTGCTTTGGAACTCAGGAAATGGAGCCACTGCCTGACTCTCTGCTTTGCGGGCGCCCGATGCTGGGGAGATAACAGCTGTTCCCAGGGCCTAGCCAACTCTGTGTTTTTCTTCTGGACCCTGAGTTAGTTTCCCAAACCTACTAGTTCTGTTCTTCAGTGAGCCCTGGGACACAGAACAATTGAGATAATTCTCTTTCCACTAACGATCGCAAATCCACAGTCGAAGACAGAACCAGATCGAGTTTTGAGCTGAGGCAGCAAGAGCAAAAGAAGCTGCGGAGCTCAGGATCCAGCATGGAGCCCAGACTGAGTTCAGCAAGGACTTTCCAGGGATGATGCCTGAGTGGATTTTGAAGCTCACAATTTTTCACACGTCCACAGTTCACCGAGACACGACAAATTACTCAGCCCCTCTCAAAAACGAATCCCACTTCTCAAAATGGCTGATAACTTTTCCTCAGAGAGCGTGATACAGGTCAATGTTCCCCAGGCCTGAGCTTTGGGGGACAGTGATTCGTGAGAGACGCTCTCTTTGCCTTCCTCTTCCCCAGTGGGTGAAGAAGGCATCTTCTAACTGCCCTACAGGACCAGCAGGTGCAGCTGGCTTGCTGGTGGCACTTGCCTGGGACTCGAAGGTGACTCTGCTCCTGTGACTTCCCGAAGGTAGCTTTACACATCTGTGGAATCTTTATTTATGATTCCAATTCCTCTTTTTATAATACTTGTAAATTACATTCTTATCATCATCCTGGAGAGCTAAATGTATCCCCAAATATAATCACAGATTATCAGAAGACAAAAAGAGATGTCTTGCCACCTGCAGAGGAAAAATCGATTATATTTGTTTTACAATGACCCTGACCAATGCAATGTGATGGGAGACAGCTCGTGTGGCTCTGAGAAGTCAATCTCAGCTGTCCACCACCCTGGCACTTACTTAATGTCACCTTAACATAGCTCAGGCAAACACTCTCTAAAGTCCCAGTTCTAGGATTGCGATGCATAAAATCACTTGAAGTTTTCCAGTGTAAGCTTATTCATGGAAAATTGGTCTACCAGAAGTCAAGTCATTGGAGGATCTATTTATGTAATGACTGATTCAGCAAATTGGCAAAATTTTCCAACTTATAAAATCTACATTACTGTGAATTGCTTAGGGAGCTTCCAGCCACAGCTCATTAAAGACACATGACAGGGCCCAGGACAGGTCTGGGGAGACACAACTGCAGGGCTGAGGGGCTCTGCTTTCTCCATTGAATTGTAGTTTCCCCTTGTATCTATAGACCCAAATATTCCCAAGCTCAACGGCTTAACGTAATATACATTTATTGTCTCAAAGAGTATCAGAGTGGCTCAGCTGGTAGTTCTAGCTTGGCTTCTCTTGTAGGATTTGCCTATAAGGATGTTTCCATGTTGGAGAGTTGAGCCTGGATGTCTGCATTCCGCATGGCTCCACCCTAGGGCAGGGACCAGGAGGCCGCAGTGCTTGCATGCACGAATGTCTTTCTCGAGGGATGCTTAAACTTCCCCACAAGGCATCCCACTGTCCTAGAGCAAGTGACCCAAGAGAGTGTGAAGGGGAACAGCTCGCCCCTGCTCAGTGTAATAGAGGACTGTTCAAGAAAGCGGGACGCCCAAAGGGGACAGTCCTCAGAGGTTGACAAAGTGTCCCTCTTCGTTTTCCTGATGCCCTTACTCTTGTCTCTTGCTCTGCCCTCTCTGTCCTTCAGTGACAAACTCACTCACTATGTGCCTGCCCTCCCTCTTCGAGGCTTCTCTGACCTCCTCACCCCCACCCCCACCCCCAGCATCTTCTTTCCCTGTTGTAGAGAGCCACACCCGAGCTGGCTCAATCGCCATTACAAGATGGCGCCGGCATCGGTGTCTTCTCCCTGTAAACAAGTAGTCTGCGCATGTGCTAAGGGCCAGAGTGCGCCAAGTCACAGCCTATCCCGGGGCATCACATGAGGTAATGAGCAAACAGCCAATCAGAAATGAACACGCCGCTCCAGGGTATATATAAGCAGTGCCTTTTCGGGGCTTGGGGTCTTCCCCTTAAAGATGCAATAAACACTTGCTGCAGAAGGATCCTGGTGTCCGTGTGCATTCTTGCTGGCGAGATGATTGCGCGGATCACACCCTGTGACCCAAATATGGGGCTGTCTGTGCTCATTCCCCAAGTCCTGACCCCATGTGCTGCTCTTACTGCCACTCCGGTCTCTTTCTGTCCTGCTTTTTTCTGCTTAGGCCACAGATACTGGAGGCAGAAAACTGACATTCTTTACAGTCAATGTTAACTACTGGAACCGTAAGGACTGTACAATGTAGGGAAACCATTCTAAAATTACTGCTAGTCATTTTATTTAAAAAGCTAAAATAGGGGGCTAGAGAAATGGTTCAACAGTTAAGAGCCACTGGCTGCTTTTTCACAGGACCACAGCTGGATTCCCCACACTCACATGGCAGCTCACATCCATCGGTAACTCTAGTTCACTCTAGTGTTCACTCTAGTAACACTCTCTTTTGTGTCAGCCCTCCCCTCTGGCACCAGGTACCTGACACATCTATGGAACACAGACATGAAGGCAGGCAGGCAAAACACCAGTACACATAAAATAATAAAACAACTTTAAAACCTACAAATAAAAAAAAAAGTAAATTTTCTCTTGGTAAACCAGTGAATTTAACAAAAGCAGAGAAAGGGTCCTTGATTTAAAAAAAAAAATTCACAAATTAGAAAGAAATCAGTAAATATTAAAAAGCTTCCCATACAAAGTATTGAAAATTTGATTCTACCGTTAAGACGAATTCATCATATTCGGATTCACTGAGTGTGGCCAGGACAACTGTTCCCTAAGACAGGCTTTTGTAGGTAAGGAATTTGGACAAAGGTTGTTCAAAGAACATATTCATCTACAAGCAGCTTTCAGTGAATCTGTGGCTTCCATTTGTAGCCGCGAAATCCTTTAAGCTCAGAAGTGCCTGTCAGAGGCTGGCCCCGGCAGGAGCATGCTAGGGAAGGCTGTAGGCTCAGTGACCTTCTGAGCCAAGCTCCACTTTTCTGGATAATGCAGTCTTGTACACATGAGTCCCACAGACAGTGCCAGCAGCCTTTTTACACAGCAGCTCCAGTGTCAAAGGTGTCTTTCTCCCCACAGCTGGTGGGAGTGGCTGGGTGACATCTCCTGCAGGATGCACCGGAAGGGATGAGGTCTAAGCCTGTGGTCTCTGACTGCAGACCAAATCCCACCTTTCTTCCACGTCTGACTTATTTCCTCCTTGGTGTCCCCTTTAGTCACTGGTCTCAGCTCTTTCCCAGAATTCATCCTGGAGTATGGCAGCATGATTCCTGCTGATGGGGTCTGGGGCTAGCTGAGAGTGGTGGGCCTGCCTTTGAGTGTACTTACTCTCAATTGCCTGTTCCTTGATGTGTGTGGTGCCTATCTCATGCTGACCAGTGGCCTAGCGTCGATGCAGGGTCTTCAGTGGGACAACTAGAGCCCATTCAAGGAGGACTGACATTTTTCTCATCCATTCTGGAGGTCCCAGGCAGAGAGCTCCAGACTCCATCCACTCTATGTGCCTTCGGGTGTTGCCGATGATTTCATTACCTGGGGACTTTCTGGAGAGGACTGTGGGAAATATAAATGAAATGTACTGAGTTTTTTTCTTAGTAAAAGGTTAAATGAGGCAAAGAATGTTCCATCTTTTAAAAATATTTGCAAAGACACTATCTAGCAGAGACCCCTCTGTGACTCAGCACTTTTCTAAGACCCAAGCACATACTCATGACCGTATGACCCTTTGAGTCTGCGAACTGGCCTAACTCCTCTCCCCACTCAACCACCCACATGTGTGCCACACACACACACACACACACACACACACACTCACACACACACACACACTCACACACACACACAGACACACAAACACACTCACACATACAAACACACACATATACACACACTCACACACATACACACAAACACACACACACACACACACACACACACACACACAAACATGCGAGCTTGCATGCTCCTGGGTCCCTTAAGCATTGTTTGGCACAGGGACTACTATCCCATAGCAACTGAGATTGACATAAAGCTATACAATATGATTTTTAAACATGAACTTTACCCATCACACCCATCAATAGTATTAGGTGGAACCTTTGGGCCTAGCATGCTCAAAAGAAGGCCTTGGCATTCTCACAGGCTTGGAGGTTCTATAGCACAAGACAAGAAGGCATGGATTGTTATGGCCACCAGTACGTAGGTAACTATCCTGTGGCCACTCTGTTTATTGCACTGTAAATGGAAATGCCTAAGAATCCCCAAGTACCACTGTTCTAATTTGCTTACTTTTACTGTGATCAACACCATGATCAAAAGCAATTTGAGCAGGAAAGGGTTAATTTCAGCTTGCAGATTACAATCCATCATTGAGGGAAATAAGGCAGAAATTCAAGGCAGAAACACAGAGGCAGGAACTGAAGCAGAGACCATTGCTTACTGGATTAGTTCTACTTTCGATTCAATTACTTTTCTTATACAACCAAGGCCCACCATCTAGGTATGGTACCACTCACAGTGGGCTGGGTCCGCCTACCTCAATTAGCAATCAATAAAGTGCTTGACAGGCATGCCACGGGGCAATCTGATACAGGCATTCTTCAACAGAGGTTTCCTCTTCCCAGGGGTGCCAAGCTGACAATGAAGTTTAGCTATCACAGTCATCCCAAGCCCTCTAACCTCTGATTCCTACAGGTCATTGCTTTGGACTCTTCCTAGGCATTGGCTCATGGAGGGAGAATAGGGGAAATCCAAGATCATCATTGTCAGCACCCTTTACAAGCACAAAAGTACCACAGATACGGACCGGCGCAGCCAAATCAAACCAAGTCCAATGTCCACAATAAAGTGTTATCGCTCATATAAGGACATATTAAGTGTCAAGCTGTATTTCAGTAGAGGATGTGTAGAGCATTACTTACTTTGCTTGATGCTGTAACGGAACACTGAGCAACTTAAGTGAGGAAGAATTTATTTTGGCTCACAGGTCAAGGGTCTACTGTCCTACGGCAGGGAAAATGTGGCAACAGGAGAGTGACATCATTGGTCACATTGTGCCTACAGTTGGGAGAACAGGGTGATGGAGGCTGGTACTCAGCTCACTTTCCCCTTTTAATTTAGTCCTGGTTCCCACAGTTGCATGGATGGTGCTGCCTACATCCAAGGGGTAGTCTTCCCCTTTCAGTCAAACTTTTCTGCAAACTTCCTCATATCCTCATAAATACACTTAAGGTGTCTCTTAGGTGATTCTAAACCTTGTCAAGTTGACAATCAAGATTGACCATCACCCCAAGTGTGAGGTCTGAGGTTTGATGCATAGTACGGCCATGGAGTGACACACACACACACACACACACACACACACGCACACACACACGGGGTGGGGGGGGAGAGAGAGAGAAACAGAGATAGAGAGAGACAGAGACAGATCAGACAGAGATAGAGGAACAAAGAGAGAAACAGAGAGAGTGTGTGTATATATATATATATATATATATATATATCCTTCTTGCTCATAAAACTTCTTTTTTTCTTCAAATTATGACTATCTTCTCTTTTCTACTCCAAGAGATAATCCCTGTAAGTTTTTAGCAGTCAGGTAGTCATTAATTGTCCACTCTGGGGGAAAGTTCTAGAACCTGCTCTCTTTGCTTTCATAAAGACAGCTCATTTCTTCCTGTAATGACTATGGCTGTTTTTCATCTCTCTTTGTTTTATTTGTGGTTTTGGTTTTTGAATCAAAGAATAGCTAAAGAACTTATTACCCACATTATGTACATTTATTGAGAGGCTATTAAACTTCAGTTTTGGAGTGACAGTCCGTGGGTCACTCGTGGGTGGGGTTGACCAGATAGAGCATAGGGAGAAGTGTCAGCAGATGAGGAAGTAGATCAAAGAGGAAATGGAGCTAGCAGGGCATTAATTACTTAACTGAGTGGCCTGGGATCCAGTCTGGGGCCAAAGCTAGCCAAATTGTGAAGTTTCATTTTTATTTTTTGATCAAGTCTTGCCTTCGTCCCTCTGCATCTCTCCAGCTTTCATATTGCTTATTTGCTTTATTCCTGAAGAGGTGCTCAACATCTATTGTTTATATGTTTATATGTTTCTAGGGATTTTCTAATAATCTTTTAAAGAGGAAAGTGCTGGTCTTTATGTTATAATAAGTTATAAATGTCTCCTTGTTGTGTGTGCTTACAGAACCACAGGCCCTTTGCTGTAGACATTCATTAAGTTTATGAAATTACAGTTCAATATGCAGAGTGAAAGGAAAAGTTTATACCAAGCACTTGGAAACACAATTGTGCAATAAAACTGTATTCCTGGGTAGGAGTGTCTATACGCTTGTCCAGTCACTGTCATAGACTAAAAGGTTTCCATTTGACGAGTCCATCGATATGAGAAAGCTTGTTTAATTTGACTAGCCTATCCATCAGTGTCATTGCTGTGGTGACAGAGTACACCATTATGAAAAGTGCCCTGTGAAAATGAATGGGGAATCTAGCCAACCCTCTGGAGTTGGGGAAAGAGAGACAGCCTGTGAACTGGAAAATACAAAGCAATAACAGGAAGTGTCCTAAGTAAGGCCCAGAGGCTGTAGGACTTAGAGGAAAGACAGATGATAAAGAGATTAAGGAGGGGCAGACTTTGCCTCAAGGGATGTATAGTATTCACTGGGTGGAAGGACCAGTAATGATTGACCTTGAATGGCTGATGAGAGAGGATTTGGCTTTAATAGGTTAATGAAAAGAATGTCAAATGCAATCATCCTTTCCTATTCATCCACCTACTGACTATGTCTCGCTTTCCTGCCCAAACTTTGGCCTCTCAATCCAGGTGCTTCTTGATATACGTACAGATGCCCAAAGACCAAGGGAATTGATGTGACCATGGAGATGTCCCCTCAGATATCACTTCAACAGAACCTCTGTTGGATTCTCTGGCAGTTGATTGACCCTCTCCAGCTTCTGAACATCTGAATCCATCACCCAGGGTCAGATCGATTATGGACTATCGCAGTAACTCAGGTGGCAAGGGCAGGGCTTGGGCCTGGGTAGAATCATAGAAATGGGAAGGAGAGTGGATTCCAATGAGGGCAGCAGCTGCCTTGCTTGCTGCCCTGCTCACTCTCACATGGCCTATCATCAAAGAAAACACTGCCTGATAATAAGCTTGGAAGACAGAGAGGACTGTTAGTCAGGAAACCTGACTCAGGCCCAACACTAGCCAAATGTGTACCTAGGAAATGACTCAACTTTGGCCTTGCTCTTTGCTGACTGACTGGCAATGCATAGGACCAATCGGACAAGCTGAATTTAAAATTCAATCCTATTTTTTGCATGCAACTCTGTTTTAGTATAGTATACATAAAATAAAATTTGTCATGTGAAAAATTTAGTTTTAAGATGTTTCTGTTCAGGGGAACTAAGTACATTCACATACTAGTTAACCATCACTGCAGCCCACCTTCACAATTCTTTGTGTTTTGTTAAACCCAAACTCCATGCCCATTACATTCTAATTTCCTATTCCTGCTCCCTGTCCCTGGCAATCCTAATCTATTTTATATCTCCATTAATTTGACTCTGTTAAATACTTCATGTGAATGGAATAGTATGTTATATAACCTTTGGTGTTTAGTTTATGCTACTTCACATAATGTCTTCAAGGTTCACGCATGTTGTAACACAAGTCAGGATATCTTCCATTTTAGTTTGAGTAGTGTTCTACTGTGCATGTGTGTTGTTACATTTATTTATTTTGATGGTTAATCTCCATGGTCACCTTGAGTGGACTTAGACTCGCACAGAAACACACCTCTGGGTGTGTCTATGAGGTTTAACCCGGGAAGGAAGAAGCCACCCTGAGTGTAGGTGGAAACATCCGTAGGCTGAGATGCAGATTGGCTATAAGAAGAAAGAGCTGAGCACCAGCCTGCCTCACTGCCTGCTTCCAGACAGTTGACACAGTGTGACCAGCTGCATCATGCTCCAGACATACCTTCCCCAACATGGTAGAGTACAACCTCAAACCATGAGCTAGACTTAAACCTTCCTCCCCGTTTCTTGCCTGCTCACAATGACACATAAAGTAACTGATGCTCCAGTCATCCGCTGATGGACACTTAGGCATCATCCACTTTCTGGCTACTGTCAAGAGTGCTGCCATGACACTGGCTATGCAGATATCTCCTCCAGAGCTTACTTTCCGTTCTTTAGGGTAAATACCCAGACATGAAACTGCTGGGTGATAGAATGGCTTCCTCTTTGAGCAGGGACTCTTGAATTTTTCACAATAACCATGGAGTGTGAATTCAAGAACTGGTGATTGTTCAAAAATATTCAACACATTGCAGTTTGTCTACACATTCAAATTTACCCAAGTTTTGCATTCTGAACTCTTAGTATTGATTTTTTGTTTATTTGTTTTTTGTGTTTTTTTAAAAAGAACATTCTAGTTGAAGGGAAATTCGACTCCATAGTCAAAGAATGTTTTCCTACAAGGCAAGCCTTGTTTATCCTGTGGTTTCCCCTGTGGCGACAATACTTAGTTTAATGTACATGCAGAACCAAGTCGCTTTTCAGGTCTCACACAGCTTGAATATTCTCTGGACTTAAAGCAACACCCTCCAGGGGGAGGATTCCCTTTAAACCAAGATGACCTGGGAAGAGGGCTCTTTTTTCTGAGCCAGGAGGGATGAGTCATCAACCAGGGGAATCTCAGGCAGTGCTTGTGCGATGGAGGTGGCCAAGAGAGTGGAACATTTCTAGATCTGAATGTTGCACAGGCACACCTCCAGGGGCTCAGGCACAAGAGCTGGGAGGCTGATCCCTCCCTGGACTGGGTCCAGCTTTCACTGTTGGAGAACTGGGGGATGCTGTCTGAGTTGTGAGTTCAACCACAGAGAAAATGTTGGTTCTGTGACATGGAGTCCAGGGAGTGTTGGGTGAGATGCCCAGTGCCCAATCAGGTGCACTGTTTGAATGTATATGTTCTCCTTTGGAGCTACCTACAAGTGGCCTGGAAAATATGTGGCAAAAGTCCTGTCCTGAGCCACCAATCTTTTAATAATTTTGTAGCCACTTTCTGGGTCCCGAGAAGATGCAGTGGCTATTGATGTGAGAAACTGATTATAGTCCAGGAATTGGGGCAAAGGGCTGCAGAAGTCAAAGGAAGCAATGGGACAGCTATTTGTCCCCACCCATGGGGCTTCTGGCAGAAGCCAGCTGTGTGTGGACAGTCCCTTGTCACTCTGCTTTTGATATCCCTCACAGTCAGAAAGGGAAGTGTCAATAGACAGGGG
>JADRCD010236541.1:11447-22008 GCA_019843815.1 Montemys delectorum | reverse complement strand
AGAGAGAGAGAGAGAGAGAGAGAGAGAGAGAGAGAGAGAGAGAGAGAGAGAGAGATCCATCCTCCTGAGAGGTAGCTATTAAATCTCACTAATTGTATTTATCTCATAACGCATTCTGGTAGAATCGTGGCTATGTGCTTTCCATATAATGTACAGGCACTCACATCGGGAAATCAATTCAGAGGTGTGTGTATGAGCAGTTACATAAAAAGAGAAGGTACTCAAACCTGGTGCTGAACTGTACATCTCGTCTCAGGTATCTACAGGCTGTGTGGTTGAGTGGGCAGGTCCCTGGAGGCCAACTGTGTGAGCTCTACATGGTACTATAGGGATTAGAATGCCACAGAGTCTCATAATCTCTCTTCTTCTCTCCCTCCGCTTTCCCCCCTGCCTCTCTCCTTTCTCCCACCCCGCCACATGTATACATGGAGTAACAAATAAGTACACACTCATCAATAAGGTATGAATGTCATCTAAAAGTGTAAGGTCACCAAGGGAGGTCTTTTACAATTTTTCTTTTTCTCCCTTGTCTTCTGGAAAATAATGAGAAACTGTGATGCAATGAATAGGACCTATAAAAGGAAAAGTATTCAATAATGAATGACACAAGAAATTGAAAATCAAGATATATTTACAATAGCCATATGCTTATGAGAAATTTGAGCGTGTCAATGTTTTTTGGCAAATGGCAATGTAGAAGCAGGGTTCATCAGGGTCAAAGTCATGGCAATGGTAAGGCAGAAAGGTCTGAATATTCCTCTTTGGCTCCTTTTAATATTATGAGGATTTGTTTTATTACCACTGATTTATTTTTGCATGCAACAGTATATATAAAATTTCTAATGGCTACCTGAAAAGTGAAGATCTTAGGAAGGCCAAACACGCTGTTCAAGCCACTTCACACTCTGAGGCATAAACCTGAATGACAAATGTATCAAAATAAAGTTATGAAAACCTTAAACCTCCTGGATTGGCTGCATATTTACTAAATTACTTTCTAAGGATCTCTCTCTTTTTAGGAATGATGACCTGCCACACATGACAGCTATCAGTTACTTATGAGTGAGTTGATGTCCTCTCTTGCTCCCTTTTTATGGATTATAAATGATTATAGATTATAGATGAGCGCATGGAGACAGCATTCCTTCAGCTCAGATTTCTCATGTCCTTAGGAAATCTCAAATCACTTCCTTCACACAAAGTCAACAGCACATTTGGAAGAGATTTGCATATGACTCAGTTGATAGCTTTGACGTGTACAGGAGTATGCCCTCAGCAGGTTGTGATGGCTTTACATGAGATTTCTTTTTATCTTTAAATGCACCATGTCCGAGAAGGCTCAGAGTCAGAAAAGCCTGGAAGCATCTGTTTTGCACCTGTCTTGAGACTGGGGAAGTACACATGACAAGGTTGTCAACTTGTCAGTGTTATGGGTACAGAAGAAATTTCAACAAGAATCAAGCTGAAAAAAATTGTCACATTCCTCAAGAAAAAAAGAAAGAAAGAAATAGGAAAAGAAAAGGCGAACCTCCAACTGTATTTCCTAAAAGGAAACGATTTTCTATTCTTGCCAAACTGCAATTACATACACAGTTGCACAGGCAAATCCACGGGAATATTTTCATAATAGTAATTTACAATAAACCAGTACAATTAGAAATAGGAGGGGTTTTGCTTCCTTTTAATATGTGACCAATAGAAGTACACATGGCATTGTGGAGAATTAAGAAATAAGTTGGCCCGATAACTCGCCACTCATCAGTGTCATGATGACATCAATCCCACTTGTTCATTTATGTGCTTTAATTCCTTGATAGTTTCTGTTAATATTTATTCAATTATATTTCTATGTGTGGTGTTGTGTATGTATCTATGGTATACTTTGTGTTTGTGTGGTTGTGCACATGGTCGTATGTGGATGTATATGCACGTGTGTATGTGAGCATGAGGGGGCTGGAAGTTGATGTAGGGTTTCTTCCCCTAACTCTCACCACCTTAGTTTTTGAGACAGAGTTTTCATTGTACCCTAGGTCATTGATTTAGTTAGACTGGCTACCCAGTGAGCCCCCAGAGTCCTTCTCAGCCTGTCTCTCCAGTAGAAGGGTTACAAATGTGTACCACAATGCCAAGGGTTAGGAAAGCACTTCATGGTCTGAGCTCTCACCTCGCCATTATGACAGATAGATATGTTGTTTGCTCGCTGAGACAGATTCTTGCTATTTGGTCCTAGATGATGTTGGACTTGCTATGTAGACCAGGCTGGCCTGGAATTCACAGAGATTCACCTATACTTATCTTTCTAGTACTGGGATTAATGAGTGATTTGAGCCAGCATGCCTGGCTGATAGTTTTACATTAGTGTGGAGATCACCTCAGAAGGATGTAACACAGGGAAATGACATACTAACATAGTGTGAACTGATGTTTAATAGCCTTTGTGTTCCTCGAGTTTATGGACTTCATGCCCCGTACGTTCTAATGGCTCATTCTAGAAACTCACTGCCTCTGAGCCATCCCTGACAAAACTTCTCTTGTTCAGTGTTTTCTAGTAGAATCCAGAAAGCCCTTATCTAGCTGAAATCTGTTTCCTCTCATTTATTTTCCTGGGACAGTGAGGACAATTAGCATTTTTTTTTTTTTTTATCCAGTGGTCTTCACTGAGTACTCAGTGGTCCTTATTGTTAGGCTTTTCCCCTAAAGAAGGTTGGCAGACCAGTGACAAAACGCTGTGTTTAAAAGCTTGTAACAAAAAGCTTTTCAAAGATGTGAGATGACTTCACGGATAGTGTTACATGCAGCCATCTCTGACAGCTAAAGACAATCCCTAGAACTCACATGATGGAACTTACATGGTGTGACACATGCAAGTTGCTAGGGAATGGCATGTATCAAAAAGTCCCTCCTCTCCAAATTAAGTAAATGTTAAAACAAATCAAATAGAAAAGCAAATGGAAAGCCTATAGGTCCTATTAAATATTTGGAGAATTTCAAAATTAGAAAGTACAAATTATATATATATATATATATGTGTGTGTGTGTGTATGTGTGTGTGTATATACATATTACCTACATATTATTACATATATTACATAATCCTTACATATATAATTATATATTATATAATTATATTATATATACATATGCACATGTATACACATGTATGCACATATATACACATATATGTTTATTTTGAAGGTTGGTTATTATTGGAACCATAGCCTGATGTTTTAGGTTGACTGTTTACACAAAGGGGAGGTACTTTATATACAAATGAAAAGTCTTATATGTCAGTGAAGTTTTCCTCTCCTTTATGACTGCGATCCTTAAGCATGCCCTAGGACATTTGCCTTACACATTCCTATATCTATAATTCTCCAGCTTCTCTAGCCTTGATGTTCAACATTTTAAATACATTAAGTTAAAAATGTATGCAGAGAATGGACCCTAGTTTAAAAGAGTAGAAACTGAACTTCATACCATATGGATTGTTATTACCTGTAAATATCACCTGTATTTTCTCAGATGAAGAGATAAAATGAAAGTCATATTCAAACTATCAGTATGGGCTTGGCTTAGCCCAGAGTGTTTCTATCTAACTATCCCTAGGCCTAGAAGCTTCTATCTTCTGTACAATCCAATCTTCAACAAGCCTGGAAGGCTTCATCTTCTAGCCTCTATCTGCTAACCTAGGCCTAGAATATTTTAGACTCTGAGACTTACTGCTGCATAAACTTACTCTTTCTGGATCATTCTGAACTCCAGCTGACTGGGTCATATCAGCTGTTCAGGCTCAAACTCCTCTCCAAGTTAACTGATTCAAACTACCTTCTCTTGGCTTAAGACCGAATTGTTGTGCTTAGAAAAACTGCCTCTGAACTCTACAACTGAGCTTACTGTGATATTCTTCAATAGCTTTTTTCTCCTGTACTATTCTCATAAAAGTTGGGTGTATCATATCTCTAACTCATTTTGTCAAATCTTTTTCTGATTTGTGACTTTCTCTCCAACTCAAGTAGACATCACTTTCCAACATGGCATGTCTGTATTCCAGCAGGATCACACTGACCTAGAAAGTCTTTGGATGTGATCCTTTGCCAAAGCAGTCATGTTGCTGGATTAAAATTCCTCTACAATGACCATTTGTATAGCACTAAAACAAAACAAAAATAAATAAGTTGAGTCTTCTATGTGGAACACAGGATATAAGCCAATTTCAATCAGAACAGATCATAAAGATAGCTGTGTATGCATATGGAAAGAAATACATTAACTACAAAATTATACTTAGTTTGAAAAGGTAAAAGGCTATAATTTGGCCTTTATTGAGTTATCTTATGTTTTTCTAAAGATTAAAAAACAAAAACCACCTATCAAGATTTTTTAATCTTCTAATAATTCATGGTCAATTAGGAGGATTTTATACCACTGAAACTTTAAAATTCATAATATTTACTTGCTATGGCTAATAGGTAGATTTGCATAGGTATTCATCCATGATAACAAAAAATGAAGTGAGTTTTAAAAAAATGTGTGAAATGTTAGTGTTCAGTTTTAAACACTTCCTATGGAGATTTAAAGAAGAAAGAAGGAGGTAGATACACTGATGTCAGTGTATTTGATAGAACTTCAAAGCAGCAAAAAATTTTCCCTACTAATACTTCAGGTGACTTCTTTCTTCATAACTGTTTCACATTAGATTTAGAACACAAATAACGGTCTAGAAACACACTTTTTAATTTTTAAAATATCATTTATTTTCTATTTTTAAAATTAATTTGTTTATTTCCTTTGCATCTTGATCTCAGCTCCTTCATCCTCCTCTCATCCCAGTTCCAGGCTTTCCCTCACCCACTCCCATCCCTCTGCTCACTTTCTTCTCAGAGAAGGGGAGACCTCCCTGATGCTGCTTGTATTCTGATGGTAATATTGGACCCCAAGACCTGGTTGCCCAGAGAGTGCACATATAGCCACTATGTGACTCAGCCCCCAATTTATTTTTGATTTGTAAAAAAGATGCCAATGGCCTATAGCTGGGCAGAGGAGACATAGGTGGGGCTTGGGTTTCTCAGGCTTGGAGGCAAAGAGGAAGAGAGACGAAGATAGACAAGGAAGGAGAAGTTCTATGGGTTAGGTAGGCCATAAAAACATGGTACTGAAGGCTGGCCAATTGTAGTTAAGAGCAGCCCAGATGACACATAGTAAGTAACAACATGGGATTATCGATAAGAAAGTAGATTCTAGTAGCATAGAGGGTAGATACCTGCCCAGCTTTTGTGCTGTTTAAGGCTTATTATAAATATAAAGATTGTGTGTCTTTCATCCAGGAACTAAACGCTTAATGGTGGGGTAGAAACCCTGGATTAGGATTAAATAATTTTTATAATATCAGCCAGATTTGGCATGTCAAGTTGCAGTAGGACTAGGGGTGTCTTGTCCTATTGAGCCTAGACAAGCTAGCCCAGTTAGGTGACGGAGGTCGAAAGGCATGCAAAGAGTCAGAGACAGCCTCTGATTAGGAGACCCGTATAAAGACCAAGCTGTACATCTCTTACAAATGTGTAGGGAACCTAGGTTCATTCCATGCATGCTTTTTCATCGGTTCAGTTTCTTTGATCTTGTATGGGCCCAAGGTATTCGATTCTGTAGGTTTTCTTGTGGCACTCTTAACCTCCTCTGGCTTCTTTAATTGTTTCTCCCCATCTTCCACAAGATTACCCAAGCTCTGCCTAATGTTTGACTGTGGGTTTCTGTACATATTTTTATCAGCTGCTGGGTGAAGACTCTCAGTGGACAGTTACCCTAGGATCCTGTCTGCAAGCATCACAGAGTATCAGAATAGTGACAGGGATTGGTCCTTGCCCATGTAATGGATCTCTAGTTGAGCCAGTCACTGGTTGGCCATTCCCTCAGGCTCTGCTCCATCCTTTGTCCCTGCACTTCTTGTAGGCAGGACAAATTTGGGGTCAAAGGTTTCGTGAGTGTGTTGGTGTCCCTGTCCTTCCTTTGGAAGTCTTTCATGATTATAGGGTGTGGCTATTTCAGGTTCTATATCCCCTGTTGCTAGGAGTCTTAGCTAGCTGATTCACCCTCACAAACATTCATACGTATTATGTAGAACCAGATGGAAGAGTCTATGCCAAATGAGATAGACAAACTCACAAAACCATTCACCATTAAAGAGGATACGCTGTATTCATTTCTATAGAATTAAAATTTTAGGACAAAAATTTAAGTCTCAATTTCAACCAGCTCAACCCCATGGCAAAGAAATAAATTCATTGAATAACGCTTACTTTCTCTTATTTAGTCTCTTGTTCTATTATTGCCATTACCCAGGCAATCCCCAACCTCTGTCATGAATAGTTTTGGTTTAGTATACATACAATAGAATTATCTGCTATCGAGGACCAGCCTTGGCTTGGAGAGGGGTTCTGAGAGAAGGCATGTCTGGGAGAGGTTAAAAACAAATGACCTAAAGGAATATCATGGGTCCAAGTTTGTAGCCTATGCTTTGCTGGAGACAGCTTTCCTGGCTTGCTCTTTCTCTCTGTTCTGCTTTCTCTTAGAGATCTCCAGACAGCTCTCTCTCTGCCTGTTCTGCTTGAGACCGGTTCTGTAAGTAGTTCTCTCTTACTATTCTAAAAGTTTTCTCTGGATCTTTTATTTTACATATCAATCCAGTAATCTTCTTCAGGTTTCCTTTTGATTATCCTATGAATCAGCATCCGGTACCCTAGCCCCTTAATTCTTAGGAGACAGCAAGCACACACTTTTTTTATTACATTGCAAAAGGACTCAGAGATCTGCCTGCTTCTGTTATGCACAGACAATAAACTAGCTGGTTGGGATTCTGTCCTGAAACTACCACGTCTACTGCACCTGCTTCTGGACTGTGTCTTAGGCTAACCTAGAACTCAGAAATCTGCCAGCTTTTAAAACTTTCTGACAGCCTTTGTTATTTTAGATTTGTGAAGCCCCTTCTACAATTCATATTGCATCCTTCTATTTGGCATAGTTGAGAAATTTTGAACTCATGTTTTATAGTTCTTTTTCCCAGCCTTAAAGGCTGTCCTGAAGGTCCTAGTTTTTACCATTTTGCTAAGGCATTAGCCACACCTTTGCCCCCTGGACTCAGGTTCCAGGTGTCTCATTTTCTTGGAGTCATTAACCGGGGGTGGTGGGGGGGGGGAACGGACATTCCTTAAGGGAGAAATGTAAAATATGTGCATAGTTATGCAATCAAGCCTTATGCCCAAGGCATCTTTTGATGCTCACCTGTGGAAGTCCAACAACCACATGCTCCATCACAGGGGCAGGAACCATGTTATTCTGTCCCTACCAAGTTCATACTCAACCTGAATATCTGCTACACGTTTGAAACCATAGGTTAATGAGCTCTCCTCCAGAATTCCTCCTTTCAGAGATATATTAGGTCCTGAAAAAAAAATACATTTTGAACAATTTAGTCAGACATGGTCATGTAGATCTGCAATCTCGGTGTTTTGGAGGCTGAGGGAAAAGAAATAGGCGTTCAAGGCCAATCTGAGCTACCTGAAACTCTGCTTCTGAGAAAAATCAAACCAAATAATAATAACAATAACAATAACAATAACAAAACTCACGCTCCCAGATACTGCTGACAGTGTGTGTCTTTCAACATGATTTTGAGAGCGAACTGTTTCGTGGGATGCCTTCCAACAAGTAATGGATGTTTTCATTACAAGATTATAAACGATGGGTTAAAGAACAAACAAGACTTCCCTTATGTAGCACTTACCAAACCAAACTTTTTTTTTGTTTTTTGTTTTTTTTGTTTTGTTTTTTTTGTTTTTTTTGTTTTTTTTTTTTTTTTTGAGACAGGATTTTTCTGTGTAGCCCTAGCTATCCTGGAACTCACCCTGTAAACCAGGCTGCCCTTGAACTCAGAAATCTGCCAGTCTCTGCCTCCCAAGTGCTGAGATTAAAGGTGTGCCTTGCCACCAAACTCTTACTACAAAATATAATTTGTGAATATTGCCAAATGAATTTTTGCGCCAGATGGATTTAAATGTGCAAGAAATGAAGGCATTTGTCAGTAGTACTGAAATGGGAAAGAAACGGAGCATCACTCCTTTGGAAGAAAAGATAACTTGTGTAATAGCAATTTTAAAAAAGAGGCCATGAATTAGGAAGAGAGTAAAGAGGGAAGAGAGTATGTGGGAATGTAGGGTAGAAGAAAAGATCATTCAATAGAAATATATAGTGTATAAGCTTTTACTTAAAGGGCATGGAAATTTTTCTCTGAAACGAGCCAAGAATGTAGGCCAGCTAGTTCCAGAAACCAGTTGTCTTACCATCTAGCTGGTTCCAGGGAGTGATCAATCACAAAGTGAATGACAATGACAACGATAAAGCCACATTCTTGAGAATAATGAGTATGCAGGATGTTTTCCTCATGACCCTGACTCCTGACTCCTCATGACCCTGACTCCTGACTAAAGCATGGGTTGGGTCCCTCTGAAATTTTCCACTGTTTTTATGTTTCCTTGGTTACCCCCTACCCCTTCACTCCCCCCCAATTGTGTTTTTTTTCCTTTAAACTCCTCCCCCCACCCGCCCCCCCTACCCCACCCCCGCACATCTTGTGCTCTGGGTCGAGTTCCTCTGCCCCTGTGAGCGTTACAGGAGGGTTAGGAGGAAGGACAGGGAAAGGGCAAATGATGTAATTATACTATAGACTCAAAAGTAAAAGAAATAATAATAAAATAAGACTGTCATTTGAAGCACTTGGGAGTATGCTAGTGGGAAAGTACTGGATGATTAGAACACCTGTGTTTACTAATGGACATGGATTGAAGATAGACCCTCACCCTTCCACAAAGACTAGATCGCTCAGGTTCTGTCCAGCTTACTCATTTTATTTTATTTCCTAGCCTAGCTTTCTAGGTTCTTGGAGAAGACACTTCTTGTCTGTGAAATTAACAATAGATGGAAAAGGTTTAAATATCAAAGGATAAAGAACCACACTGGTTAGTTCTCTATAATCAACGCTTGTAACAGGAAAGTCATTCCTTGGATATTCTAACAGGAGAGACACCTGTTTACTCAGACTGAAGAGAACATTAAAACCATCTTAATTCCTGTACAAATAAAGGTTTATTAATCGCTGCATCATATATATATAATACACATACACACATATTCTATATTAAAAGCAGTGGGTTTTTTTTTTTTCAGAATCGTAAACGAGATATCATTTAAGACTATTGATAGCAGTATTTCTTTTTCTGGATAACAAATTCTAAAAAAAAAAAAAAAAAATGGCCAGGCAGTGGTGGCACATGCCTTTAATCCCAGCACTTGAGAGGCAAAGGCAGGCAGATTTCTGAGTTTGAGGCCAGCCTGGCCTACAGAGTCCAAGACAGCCAGGGCTATACAGAAAAACCCTGTCTTGGAAGACAAAGCAACAACAACAAAAAATTTTCCCCTTATGCAAAGGCTTGTGTACAGGTGGAAAAGTTCTAAGTAAATGCAACTTAAGGTAATTGCCAAATCAAACAGTTTATTCCTCTGAGTAGGAATTGCTTAAAGAGATAAATGGCATGGTACGTTCTTGAAGCCCAGAAGTGGGAAATGCATAAGGTAGACAAGTTTTCAAAATCTGGTTCTTATTTTTGGAGTGCTAACACATCAATTAACTTTGATGCGAGTATGCTGCATATGCATATGGCGGCAGAAATGCTTAGCATCTTTAGATGTGTGCATGTATTTTTAGCTACATATGTGCTGTCAGAGTAGCTCAAGGTACCACATTTATATGCACAAATGCAACCTGCCTCTTATTCTTTTGCATTTTGTTGTCTTCTTACTATCTTAGCTAAGAGACAGACAAGCTGGTTGGATCTCCATCGTTGATAGAATTTACTTTTAAAATTAGTTGCATGTTGTCCAAATCTTCTTCAAAATTCTCCATCAAAGTTCTTTTAATTTTACTTTTCTATTTTCTTCCTACTTGATTTAAAATCCTTGCAGCGTGCAGGTACTTTGTTCTCTAAGAGTTACGATAAAAGCCCCCCCATTTTTTATTGTACCCCAATGTTCTGCTTTCATTTAGAGAAACATGTGTCTAACAAATATAGAAGGTATTTATCATTATCACTATAATTTATATATTTAATGTTATGTCATATATGAATATGTATTTGTACATGTTAGCTATTGACTTCCTCACTACTAAGTAAAATCAGAAATTTCAACTACCTTTACATCAAAGTTAGCATCAGTCATTTTCCTAGCCAACATATTTCAATTTGGGGCAAGTTTCTATTATATATCTTCAGAGCTGTAATGTCTACTATACTACAATTTTACTCCCCCTTATTTTTCTTCGCTCCTTATACTCCAGCTCATTTATTCCATATTTAGAGGTTTATTTATGTATACTTCACCTAGATGAGAGACCAAAAAGAATTCTGAAAGTTCTTGTCAAATAGTCCAGCAATTTGTGGGCTTCATCAGGATACTGTGTTCTTGTGAATAATATTCATCACACATTTGTTCCTCATGTTTCTATCTAGGATGC
>JADRCD010236540.1:29080-39857 GCA_019843815.1 Montemys delectorum | reverse complement strand
GTGAGAGGACCCAGCTCATAGTGCATGGGGTTGCCCCTGGGCTGGTTGTCCTGGCTTTCGGTAAATTAGGCTGAGAAAACCATAAAAGGCAAGTTAGTAAGCAGCATCCCTCCATGGCCTCTAAATCACTTCCTGCCTCCAGGTTCCTTCCCTGTTTGAATTCCTGCCCTCACTGCTTTTGATGATAACTGTTATATGGAACTGTGAGTGAGATAAACCCCGTCTGCCCCAATGTGCTTTTGTATATGGTGATTCATCACAGCAATAGTAACCCTAAGATAGGCCTGACCATCAAGATGACCATTTGGAGAGGTACTGTAGACCTACTTGGATCACTGGGAAACACACTCAAAGGATAGTGAAACCTATTATAGTTGCACATACTTCCTATTATAGCACTAGGGAAGCAGAGGCAGAGCATCACTCCAAGTTCAAAGCCAACCTGGTCTATGTAGAGTTCTGGGCCAGCTAGGACTGCAGTATGAGACAACCAACACACTACCAGCCACAACCCATCACCCACCACCAACCTCTCCTTTTGGTTTTTCAAGACAGGGTTTCTTGGTGTAAGCCTGGCTGTTCTGTAACTCATTCTGCAGACCAGGCTGGCCTCAAACTCAGAGATCTACCTGCCATTGCCTCTTGAATGGTGAGATTACAGGCAAGCACCACTACCACACCACCACCCCACTTTTTCTCTTTTTTTCTTTCTTTCTTTTGTAAGACCCTGTCTTTACACAATGCCGTGTAACTCTGGATCCCTGTTCTCCCTCCTGTGTCCTGGGGCACAATGTGATGACAGGTACAGTGCTCCCCTGCTACCATCTACCCTCACAGGAAACAAACCAGTGGGTATACCCTGTATATTGCATGAGCTTGGACTTTAAACTTCTCTAAGTATGCAGTACATAAACCAACTAACTACTTTAGATATTTCATAGTAGTGATACAAAGCCAATACACTTGTATATATGCATTCAAAGAAAGAAAATAAAGAACCAGTGGAAACAAAGATAAAATCAATTTGCTTGACAAGACAATTTCTTACAGTTTCAACATCAGAGTTCTAGGACATACTTGCTAAGCACTATGTCCTCAGACTGCAAAACTTTATCTACTGTAAAATATTGGGTTTTTTATATTCTAAGAGCTTATAGATTTTAAATCTGGTAAACTAAGAGTAGAAAAAAGAAACTCAGAAAAATCTATTTTAGGGATTCAGCCACTGTGATCTTCCAGCATAATGACTACTTAGCTAGTGTGAGTTTGACCAAAAAACAAAAACACACAAGTGCCAGGGTGGAATCCGGGGCCTTATTCATGGTAGGGAAGCATTCGACACTGAGCTGTACCCCCAGCTTTGTAAGGTTTGAGATGCCTAGGAAGTAAATGAAGCTTTCCTTCTGTAGAGATGACAGACATGCTAGTCAGCTGGCAGGCAGGACCTGGCCCTACTTGTCACAGCAACCTTGTAAATAAATTCCTGTTCCTTTGATCCCACCTGCCATGATCCAAGTTCAGCTCCCAGCTGTCAGTGCTCTGTGGAGATCTGCTTTGCAGCTCTGAACAGCTAAGGCAGGGCAGTCTGGCCTTAATCCCACAGCTAGAAGCAGAGCCCTACAAAAAAGAAGCTTGCAGGCTTGACCTGAGGGAAGCCAAATTCAGCCATGCTCACTGGAGACAGTATCCAGTTAGAAAGGAAGTGAGTCATTTCCTTCTTTCTGAACTCTGCCATTCCAGCTATCTAATCATTATGTATTATAGGTAGTTTAAGTCTCATCAGTTTACCAAAGGCGACTGCTTCCTAGGGCCAGGAGAATAATGACCAAGAAATGCCTGCTTTCTTCTTGGTCAGTATCAGTGTGCTTGCTTGATTCATGTGGCAGGGCTAGAGCAGAATCCAGCTTCACTCTTATAGCCAAAAAACAGAACTTGTGTATTAATGTGAACTGACTGCATCAGCACCCACCCCAGAGCTGCTCTCTAAAACATCATCTTAGCTTGTGGTGGCACCAGGGATGGCAGGGGTTCCCACATACACCAAGCTATGATGAAGAGGCCCCTTAAAATCCATTGGTAGCTGGAGACTTAAACTAATGTCTCTTAGCTGGGCATCGGTGGCACACGCCTTTAATCTCAGCACTTGGGAGGCAGAGGCAGGCGGATTTCTGAGTTCAAGGCCAGCCTGGTCTACAGAGTGAGTTCCAGGACAGCCTGGACTATGGAGTGAGTTCCAGGACAGCCAGGGCTATACAGAGAAACCCTGACTCAAAAAAACAAAAACAAAAAACAAACAAACAAACAAACAAACATAAACTAATGTCTCTTGTTCTGTCCAAAAAAAAATGGATCTCTGGGATCACAGCTAGAAGCACCCTTCAGACCAAAGCAGTCCACAAAACTCCCTCAAGAAAAATTGCCTCCTCACAGAGTATCTATTGAGTACATACTCATCTGACTACAGGCCCAAAGGGGAACTTAGTGAAGGCTCAATGATGCTTACTGGTCCTTCCCACTCCTCTGTACTTAGATGTGGGCTCCAGCAGGCAGCAGCTGGAAGACATCCTGGCTGGCAATTTGGAGAAAAAGAGCAGAGGAGACCAGCACGGAAATTGAAAAAGAGATACTGAAGAGGCAGACTGAAGATGGCAGGAGCAGCTGCCCCAGCCCCTTACTGAGTAATAATGCATGCTCCCTGAGTATAGGCAGCCAGAGTGACCTTCTGCAGACAGCAAGGATAGGTGGCTGTGCTTCAGGGTGACTGAGTTTCTGGATAGCAGGGTCAGAGGGCAAGAAAGCAATTCTGATGCTTTCTTATTTCACTTTTCCTTATTTCACTGTGGTCCACTTTGTCTGGATTCATCTGGGCTTCATTACATGACATAGGTATACCCCAGAAAAGCTGTAACACTCATATAAAAGGCAGATGCAGGAACCAGGTCTGTAATGATGTGCCCTTGATAACGTGTCCCCTGAACAGCCCGCATAACCCACAACTCCTGCACCATGGAGTTGTCTAACGATAAAGGCAATGATGATAAGTGTCCTTTCGTACCTCCAGCATCGGGACTCAGCTCGAAATCCTTGGACATTATTGTCCCCTCCAATTAAGTACACGAAGTTGTTGAGCACTGCAATGCCCTGGTTGGACATTCGGGGCGCCAGAGAGGCAGTGAAGTGTTTCCACTCTCCCAGTAGGGGATTCAGGTACTTGGCCTGATCACTGAGGATTGTAGACGGTGTGGAGTGAATGCCCCCAAATCCCACAACACACTGGAAGTCCGAGCGAAGCTCTGTCTGTGGGCCCTGAAGGCTGGGCTGCAGGCTCTCATTCCGGTGGTACATAAGGGCACTGGCCACTGTGTCCCTCAGTGGGCTAGGACCAAGCTTGTCATGCAGCCGCTGGAGGACCTCGGCTTCCATCAGGGGAAAACGCACAGTCTCTAGGAGCTTGGGGGGCTCATGCAGTGAGATCTGGTCAGCCTGCACCTGCTCCAGGGAGTAATGGTACAGCAGGGCCCCTTCATATACTTCAGTCTCACAGGAAACCTCCAGGCGATTGCTGCTGAGGAGAGAGTAGACCTTCTCCAAGGGCAGCTGGCGGTACTTGTCAGTTCTTGAGAAGGCCACAAAGTTTTTGAGGATATAGGTATCTAGCTGTTGGGTCAGACGGTTCAAGTCAAAGAGCTCTGCCAGCCGGTAGACATCAAGGATGTTCTCCTCATCTACCCATGACATGAGGAAATCACAGCAGAAGTGGATAATCTCTGGTATCTGTAAAAAGAAGGATACTCACTCAAGCTAGAGGACTGCATCTGAGCATGAAAGACAGGATGACAGCAGAAGTAAGGTATACAGAGCTGGCTGTCCCTGTAGCTGGCTTTCTGGGACTGAGGGAAGCAAAGTGGAATCTTTCCACAACCGACCCCAACCTTTTCTGACAGAAAATTGGAACTTCCTGCAGGCTTAATTTAAAACCTGCTGTGGTAACAGGGCATGTTCTTAACCCTTCAGAGCCTTAATCCCCATTTACAAGGGTAAAATAGCAAGGAACAGCCTGAGGACAAGCTCAAACATCACTCAGCACACAGGATTTCTGATATATATATCACCTGCTTTTAGATCAAAAGCCTGAGTGCAAAGGAAGCAGGATATGAAATGTCACAGACTGGAAGGAGCCTGTGGCCACTCCCTGCCACTGGCACTCTCTAGAAGAGCCAAGGTACTGCAACAAAGAGTATACTTGGCTCTTTTCTTCCATCAAAATTCTCTGAACAACAACATCAGCTGCAAGTGCAGAGCAGGCCCGCCATTGCCACTTAATGCCACACACAGAACTGCCAGCAAGGTGTCCCCAGACACTCACCAGCACCAATGCCAAGACCCAGATTCAGAATTCTTGAAAAGCTGTGAAACCATCCTGGGGCCTCAGCCCCAGTTGAGAAATCCACTCTACTCTAGTGGGCACAAGATTCCCAGGTGGCAGCATTACCTGTGCCTAGCTGCACAGCACTGGAGAGAGGGAAGGCAGGCCATAGAGGCACTGGGGAAGGAGGAAGCTAAGAACCAGGCAACAGAGCCCTAAAGGCTATCCAAAGACAACTCAGACTTGACAGGCAAAGCAGGACAAAACAAAGACAAAAGGAGAGCTTCCTGCATAGCACACTAGGTACAGCTAAAGTCGTTTATTTATTTGTTTGTTTGTTTGTTTGTTTTTCAAGACAGGGTTTCTCTGTGTAGCCCTGGCTGTCCTGGAACTCACTCTGTAGACAAGGCTGTCCTTGAACTCAGAAATCCGCCAACCTCTGCCTCCCAAGTGCTAGGATTAAAGGCGTGTGCCACCACCGCCTGGCAAAGTCTTCTATTTTTAAATAGAAATAACCCATCCCCTTGTACCAAGATCCCTTGCAGTGAAGCACCCCAAACAGACACAGCTGAGGGTCATCTAGTACAGGATCCCCAACCAGACAGACTCAGAATGGAACACACTTTCCTAGAGCAAGCCGACAAGGCTGATTTTGCTAGGATTCAGATCCACGTCTCTAGGGGCACTGTGAAGGTCTATGACAATTGGGGCAAACCACCAGCTGCAATGGCTAAACTTGATTTGCAGACTCCACCAAGTTCTATCAGGTAAAACTTGATACATAGCAATATCACATGTGTTCAGAGTGTTGCAGAAATGCCCTTTCTCACCTTCCCCTCCTTCCTGATCGGCCTATCATTGCAATTGATGGTAGGGGGCCATCCTCCCTCACCATGCTGGTTTGATATTAGCTTACACAACGGGACCCAGCCTCACCTTCCCACTCACAGGCTTCTGTGGGACTGAGCAGTGTGTCCTACCCTTGAAGAAGCTGTTGGGGCCCTCTCTCTAAGCTCTTTGCTGAACTCAGGTGGGGAGACTGGGGTTTCTTCATTAGCCGCTCTCTGCACCTTCAGCTCTAGAGTAGCTGAGCCTATACACTAGGCAGCTTCCTGGGGCCACTTCCCCTGCCCTGCTGCTCCCATAGATCTCCTGGCTCTTTAGTTGGAGGGAACCACCAGGGTTCTTCCTCCTTGTCTTTTCTACTCCTTACAGCTGCTTTCTCTAAAAGTTAGTTTTGAAATTTTTATTTAAGGAAAAAAAAATGAAAGAAACCTCTAAGTATATATTTTATATATTTAAAAAATATTTAAAAGATTTTATTTGTATGAGGGTTTGCCTGCAAGAGAACCTAGGTTCAGGTCCCAGGACCCACATGGGTTCACAACCATCCCTAACTCCAACTCTAGGGGATCTATCTGATGTCTTTTCCTGATATCTTTAGGTACAACACATACACATGGTACAGGCAAAACACTCATACAATAAAATAAACCTAAAAAAACTTTTTTTTTGGTTTTAAAAAGATTAGTTACTCTTCATACAGAAGATTTGGGCTTGGTTTTCATCACCTACATGGAAGCTAACAACATTTGTAACCCCAGTTCTAGAATCATATTCTTTTGTCTCTGCCAGAACCAGACATGCATGTTCACATACATACATATATACATACATATATACAAGCCAAGCATAAAACACACAGAAAATAAAAATAAAGAAGAGAGAAAAGAGACATGCACAATGGTACATGTGTATGGTACCAGGTACTCAGCTGGCTGGGGCTACACTGTGAATTTAAGGCCTGTGTGTAATACAGTAAGAATGGTTATAAAAATAAAATAAAAGAGAAAAGAGTGGATAAACACAGCTCATGGGCAGGAAAAGTCTGTGTGTACTGTAGAGCATGGAATTTTCAAAGTCACTAGACATCACAGAACACAGACCATCACAAACACGAACCTCCAGTTGGACAGCTTGTAACTTTTTTATTCCATACAGGAAAACCAGGCCAGAGGAAGGAAGCAGCAAAGAAAGAAAGGACAAGCTAGGAATGTTGGTTCATGCCTGTAATCCCAGCACTCTGGAGGCTGAAGCAGGACTGCCATGAGGTTAGGCATCCTAAACTACATATACTCTAAGCTAGACTAGGTGATCATGCGATTGTCTCAAAAACTGGAAGAAAAGATAGGGCTAGAGAAATGGCTCAGTGGTTAAGAGCACTGGCTGCTACAAAAGACTCTGGGTTTGAATCCCAACAACTACATAGCAGATCATAACCGTACTGGCTAGTTTTGTGTGTCAACTTGACACAGACTGGAGTTATCACAGAGAAGTGAGCTTCAGTTGGGGAAGTGCCTCCATGAGACCCAGCTGTGGGGCATTTTCTCAATCAGTGATCAAGGGGGTAGAGCCCCTTGTGGGTGGTGCCATCCCTGAGCTGGAAATCTTGGATTCTATAAGAAAGCAGGCTGAGCAAGCCAGGGGAAGCAAGCCAGCAAGGAACATCTCTCCATGGCCTCTGTGTCAGCTCCTGCTTCCTGACCTGCTTGAGTTCCAGTCCTGACTTCCTCTGGTGATCAACAGCCATGTGGAAGTGTAAGCTGAATAAACCCTTTCCTCCCCAACTTGCTTCTTGGTCATGATGTTTGTGCAGGAATAGAAACCCTGACTAAGACAATAACCATCTATAACTCCAGTTTCAGGGGACCCAACATCATCTTCTGGCCTCCACAGGCACTATACACATGTGGCACATGGACAGGCATATAGGCAAAACACCCCTACACATAAAATAAATGAATCTTAGAACAGGAGGTGGGGGATGATGAGATGGTTCCACAGTTAAAAGTACGTGTTACTCCTGTAGAAGTCCTAGTTTAAATCCCAGCACCCACAGGGTGGCTCACAATCATCCAAATCTCCAGTTCCACTAGATTCGATGCCTTCTTCTCACATGGCACACATACATCCATGCAGGCAAAATGCTCATACACATAAAATAAACAAATCTTTTTTTTTTTTTTTTAAGTAGAAAAGAGTCAAGGGCAGAAGAGGAGGGCAAGCTAGGGCATTCTGCTTCAGTTCCCAAGGCTCAACAGCAAGGTGCCTTCTCTGTTCCATAATGTTCCTGCCCTCTTGACCTACCTCATACCAGCAGTCATCACAGGTATCTGGGGAAGCCCCCCATATGTCTGAGTTTTCTTGATCAACAAGGCAACTCTCACCTGAAGTTGGCAGGCAGCAACCAGGGTCTCCTGCACATTGCTCAGGCTGAGCTCTAGTTCAGAAGTGTATATGAAGTGCAGGATTTGGCACATGGCATTATAAGACACACCGTGGATCAAGACCTCTTCCTGCTCCATCTCCTTCAATCCCCCAGCAAACATTCCTCTGTAAGGCAAGGAGACAAGGCACTGAGAGTTACTTAGTCAGGACTTGAATGTGAGCCATAAAAAGCACTCAGAAGGAACCAAGAGTCAGTGGTGGGACTGGCCAGATAACAGTGTGCATGTGGGAACATTGATTGCTCTGTGCTCTGAATAAACAGTCTGAAAAGGGGAGTAAGTCTATGGAAGGAGCCTGACCAAGCTGGGCACCCCTCTTGGAAATCATTTGGCTCCCTTTCCATGGTCCCAGGAACCCTATACTCACTTTCTGGGAGCAGACCAGTACCTACTTTGCCTGTTGCATCACCTACTGGTACTGTTCTCAGATCAGACAGCAATAATTAAAGTTCAATTCCCAACAACTGCATGGTGGCTCACAAACATCTATAGTGTAATCTAATGCCCTCTTCTGGCATGCAGGTGTACATGCAGAAAGAGCACTCAAGACCAGATTATTTGAAACCTTGGGTTTAACCAGCTAAGGGCCTGCTGACAGACTGATTCTAGGAGGATATAAGGCCCTTTGCTGGGCAAAGCAGGTAGGCAGATAAAGAAAACTTCAGTAGGAACTGGTTTAAACAAAACAGTTGCGAGTCCTGCCATGTCATCACATCATGATACTCAAGTAGAGATGCTGATCAGGTATTACAAGGTAAGAGGCAAATGACCAGGACCAAACATGTTTGTATTAATATATGGTATAAGTTCTGAGTCTACTTACAGGTTTAAAAATCTACTAAAAACCAACTATCCCAGAGCACAAAGTTCCACCAATCCCTAGGCTTAGCTAAAAATTGCACCAATCCTCACCCCAGAAAACTTCTCATGCCCCACCACTCAAAACCCTATATAAACCTATCTTATGCTCAGTTCCCTGCTGCTCCTCCCCTTAGCAGAGGCAGCCACCATTTTGTGTCTCTTCCAATAAGTCTCTTGTGTGAGGTTTGTTGTGCAGTGTGACTTTGTGGTATTCCTTGGTTCAGGAGTACCAGGATACTTTTCCATTCAGAGCTGTGACAGTTACAATTACTATCACCATTATTATATGATTTTGTGTTGCTAGAGTAGGACAGGAGTTTTCACACGTTTCCTACTACTGAGCTACACCTCCAGCCCTAAGATGGAAGACTAAATATCTCAACCAGCAACTTTGAAAACTACTTTGACCTTTCACCTATATTTTAACAATGTAACAGACAGACTTAAAGCTACAGATTTAAAGATTTGAGACCTGATAATATTACTCTGCTACAATGTATTTCCAACTAGAAACAGTCAAAGACAGAAGTTTGAGATTGCCTGGGTGTGGTAGTGTACACTTTTAATCCCAGTGCTTGGCAGAAGAGGCACATGGTTCTCTGAATTGGAGACCAGCCTAATCTACAGATTGAGTTCCAAGATAGCCAGGGCTACAAAGAGAAACCTTGTCTTAGAAAAACAAAACAAAACCCAAAACTGAGAAGTTGAGATGGCAATGATATATTTTTTAAAGGTATCTTTTGCACACTAGTAGTGGTAGAGGAGTCAGGGCACACCTTTAGTCCCAGCACTTGGAAAGCAGAGGCAGGGGGATCTCTGAATTTGAAGCCAGCCTGGTCCAGGTTTCATGACATCCAGACAAAGAAACCCTGTCTCGAAAGAAAAAAATGCAACAAAAACAAACAAAAAAAGGTGTCTTCTGCTGGGTGGGCAGCCTGAAATATTTATTAATATTGTTTTGTGGCCCTTGTGCTATTTTAATCATGTGATAATAAAGTCTGTGAATTTTTTGTTTTGTTTTCTTTCTTTCTTTCTTTTTTTTTTTCTTTTTTTTTCTTTCTCTTTTTTTTTTTTTTTTTTAAAGATCTGAGCCAAGGGGCTGGAGAGATGGCTCAGAGGTTAAAAGCACTGACTGCTCTTCCAAAGGTCCTGAGTTCAAATTCCTGCAACCACATGGTGGCTCACAGCCATCTATAATGAGATTCGACGCCCTCTTCTGGTGTGTCTGAAGACAGCTACAGTGTACTTAGATATAATAATAAATAAATCTTTAAAAAAAAAAAAAAGATCTGAGCCAAGTACAGTGGTACTGCATGCCTTCCATCCCAATACTTGGGAGGCAGCCTAGTCTACATTCCACTTCTAGGCTGGTCAAATAACTCAGTGAGTCCTAGTCCCCTAAAATTAATTAATTAATTAGCTAACTAATTAATTAAAATCTTTAAAAAGTTGTGGTGAAATCTCTCTAGCACTTGTTTTCTAGCCTAAGATTGGTTTATACTTCCAAACCCCCAAGGTCACCCCAGGGGCAGAACTCTGTATTTTACTTTGCTTTTATTTCAGACACATCTGCTTTAACCTCCCTTCTAGCCTATCACCCACCAGAAGTAGTGGAAAAGAAAGATTATTAGGATGAGGGGGAAGGGGACCTGTTTAGAAATTGTTCTTTGGAGCAAATCTAGTCTGCTTTGTCAGGAAATCAGTTCAGTTCACAGGATTTAGCAGCAGCAGCTCAATCTACTCACAAATACTTCACGAATATACCAGCAGTCCAACTCAGTAGTGTCAGTATAGCAAACATGAATCAGCAGCAGTAGCATGACCTAGCAGAAACAGCTAGGCTGCCAAATCAGCAGGAGTCAGCAGGAGCAACCAGGACCAACAGGGACACCAGGAGAAGTTCTCTTCTGTGCCTCTCTCAATGAAGCAAGATTAGCGAAAACGAGTTGCAAAGCTAGCCATGCAAGCCAGCTTCTGTCACTGTCTGTTGAGTCATATTTATATACCCTCCAAATATCACCCGTCTTTCATGGGTCTTGCCTCACCACATGAGTCTGTCTTAGCAAAACTCCACGTGAGTCTGAATCAGCTGACATCATTCTGCCAATCAGCCAGAGTCTGAGGAAGCCACCAGAACACCACCAGAAGTTTTTTGGTATGTTTCTCTCTATGAAGTCACTGCAAAGGAGCTCAGCTACACAATGTAAGGCAAATCAATACATGCGTATAGTTACTGAAGATTCCCTCTTCACATGTCCTTTCA
>JADRCD010236540.1:11309-28680 GCA_019843815.1 Montemys delectorum | reverse complement strand
GGGCTTGATTTAGCAAGTCATCCTTTCACCTGTGTGTGCTTTAGGAAAACACCCCTTCATGTTTGCCCCAGCAAAACATCATCTGACAGAACTGACTTTCCAAAGAAACCTTAAGTTTCCACTTCACATCTGGAAAATCAATTCTTACATATCATTCATTACCTAGCAAAGTGGTTCTCAACTTTCCTAATGTTACGTGTGACCCTTTTAATACAGTTCCTTGTATTGTGGTGACCTGCAACCATAAAATTATTTTCATTGCTACTTCATAACTCTAATTTTGCTACTATTTTGAATCATGAGTGTCTGATATGCAGGGTGGTCTTAGGTGACCCCTATAAAAGGGTTGTTTGACCCCAAGGGGGTTGGAACCCACAGGTTGAGAATGGTCTAGCAGAATAGAAACCACCTTCTCAGGAGGGAGAGAAGGCTCTTGCAAGATTCTCCACAGTGCCTCCCCCAGCTTTTAGAAGCAGTAAACAAGGGCTTCCCAAGGAGATTCTGACAGATTGGCCTTTAAGAGAGGATGCTGTTGTACTATTGGAGCAGCCTGAGAAGTTGTTCAGAGTCCAGAACGGTAGCTTTGGGAGTCATCACCCATGCTGGGGTGGGCTTTTCAGAGATGCAGCAGCACTGGAGTCATCCTCACTCCAAAGTCTGCCAACAGTCGTTAGGTCCACTTAGTTTATTTCACATAACAGATATGGCTCCACTCCCATGTCACACTGTATCTGACAGGTTTAATTTCCACAAATGTGGATGCTGGGCCCAAAAGTTAACACACATTCCCAACTGAATAGTCCTATCCACCTGATCTTCTTACATCACCCTCATACTGGAATCAGGAGGCCACCGCACCCCAACCCCACCACCACCATCTACAAGTACACTAAGAGCTAGGAAATACTTGCTCTGTCTCTACCATCAGGAGAAGATATGTTTATATAAAAGATATAGAAAAATTTTATCACATTGTTAAAGCCATTTCAACAGTCATTCTGAAGCTAGAATTATATTACTTTTCTACTATAAACTCTTTTCTGAGAAGAGATGGGTCCTTTCAGAGGTGAGTTAAACTTTCTCCCAGCCTTTAATGAAGATTTGAACATGCAGAAATTTGGCAGGTTTTTGTTTTGTTTTGTTGGTGGGTCTTTGTTTTGTTTTAGTCAAAATCTCTTTATATAGCTCTGGCTATGCTGGACTTCACTCTGTAGACCATGCTGTCCTTGAAGTCACAGAGATCTGCCTGCCTCTGCCTACTGAGTGCTGGGTTTAAAGGCATGTACCACCATGCTTGGCTGTGAAATTTGTGGGGGATTTTGTTTTGTTTTGTTTATTTATGCCAACTTAAACTATGTAGTCCAAATGAATGCTGGGACTACAGGTTGTACAGTACCATGTCTAGCTGTCTAACTTAAATGTAATCAAAAGTATCAATTTCAATTCTTATCACTGTATTTTGTGTCAAACTTAGAATGACTTTTTCCTTCTGAGTTTATGTTAGAAAATACTTCTCTGTATTTGCCTCTAGTTTGCTATTCAATGTTAAAAACCTCAGGTTTGAAGGCTAAAGAGATGGTGTAGTGGGTAATGTAGCAAGCACACTCCTGTCATCCCAGTGATTCAAAACAGAGTCAGAAGAACCCCTGGGGCTCACTGGTCAGGTAGTTTGACCTGTGAGTTTTAGGTTCAGTAAGAGAATATTTCAAAAATGGGAGGCCGGGTGTGGTGGCTCACACCTTTAATCCCAGCACTTGGGAGGCAGAGGCAGGTGGATTTCTGAGTTCAAGGCCAGCCTAGTCTACAGAGTGAGTCCAGGACAGCCAGGGCTACACAGAGAAACCCTGTCTTGAAAACACCAAAAACAAAAACAAAAACAAAAAAACAAAAATGGAAATAAGATAAAGAACAATGAAAAAAATGGCCTTGGGCCTCTCCATGGCTGGTAGATACTGACTCACACACTCACACACACACACACACACACCCTACAGCAGTCTGCTGGTATAGCCTCTAACAGAGCACCTGTCTAGCTCGTGCCAGGACTGCTGAGTTTGATTTTTAGCCCTGTGACACAAAAACTATTCACCACCTGGCATTAATGATTGTTTAAAGTATATAGCAAGGGTCTAACATTGTTCTTCCAGTGGCAATGGTCATACCTATTGCCCCTGACATATCAAATTTGATATGATTTACCATATCATTTTTGTCACATACAGAATTCCTGATATACTTATGGTGTTTCTAAATCTGGCTTTTTCTATATTTCCTTCTCTTTCACAACAGAAAGTTTCAAATCCTGCACATTCGTATTATAGCCAATATAGGACAGAGCTAATCTCCTTGCATTACTGTTGTTGTCAACAATTTCTTGACCATTGCTTGCATTTTTATTTTCAAGTTTATAACCAGTTTGTGTAATTTACCACCAAATCATCTCCCATGGACGCTACAGTGTGTCACAGTGTGTCCCACACATCTCCCAATAAATCATCTCGTGTGGACACTACAGTGTGTCACAGTTTGTCCCACACATCTTCCAATAAAGCCTCTTAGAAATACAGCAAACACTCAGATTAACACAGAGAGAGCTAGCCCTTTGCAAGGAACACAAGGACCTCCTTTATGTCCAGCTCTGCTTGGGTTCTCTTTAAAGACCTGGCAAGCATCCAAAGTCCTACAGACTAAGCACAAGCTAAACTTATTTCTAGATACTCCACATTTAGCCAGGCTTTTCCCACCTCTCTTTGTATCGTGTACTCTGGACTTCCAGAGCTGCTGCTATACAGACTTCCCTTGTTGACTTCTCTGCCCAGACCTCCAAGGTGCTGGTAAAAGCATAACTGGGAGCACCCTGAGCACTGCCCCTGAGCAGTGTGGACATGGCTCAAACACACCCAGAACCCCAGCTCTCCAAAAACATGAGTTGGAGAAATGCTGCCAGTTTTAAGCTACCCTAGTCCCCCAGGGGAATTCTAGTCAAACTAAGACTACATAAAAAGACCCTTTGTCCAAAAGCAAGCAAGCAAACAAACAAAAATAAATTTAAAATACCAGGCCAGGGCCAAGAATGGTGGCACATACCTTTAATCCAGCATTCAGAGAGAAGCAAGAGGATTTCTGTAAGTCTCAGACCAGCCAAAGCTAAATAGTGAAACCCAAGTGTGATAGTTTAAATATGTATGGCCCCATAGACTCATGTGTTTGAATGCTTGGCCATAGGGAGTGGCACTGTGAGGAGGTATGGCCTTGTGGTAGAAGTATGTCACTGTAGAGGTGGGCTTTGAGGTTTTCTATGCGCAAGCTATTCCCAGTGTGGCACAGTCTTCTTTCTGCTGCCTTTAGACTAAGATGTAGAACTCTAGGCTCTTCACCAGCACGTCTGCCTGCACTCTGCCATAATGATAATAGACTAACCCTCTGAAAATGTAAGCCAACCCCAATTAAATGGTTTTCTTTATAAGAGTTGCTGTGGTCATGGTGTCTCTTCACAGCAATAAGACACCAAGTCTAAAAAATAAACCAAACAAAAAGCAGCAGATGTGGTAATTCACATCTGTAATCCCAGCACAAGTTTGAGAACGTGAGCTACACAGTGAGTGTGAAGTTATTAGAGCTAACCACCTAATGACCCTAACACATACACATACACACACACACACCTAACTAAATAAAGCCAGATATGATGATGCATGCCTGAAACCCCAGAATTGAGGTCATGGAGGAACAATTAAAGAATTCAAGACCAGCCTGGGCTATATGAGATCCTCAGTGGAAAAAAAGAAGGATTCCCAAAATGGTCCTTGAATGAACCCAGAATAGGTGTAGTGAGAAGGCTGAGAAGATGTTCTGAAGGCTACAAAGACTCTAGCAAATGAAATCACACAGTTCAAACCTTCTCTCTCCACTCCCTTTTTGGAAACAGTCTCTCCAGTAACCCAGGTTGGCCTAGAACCTAATATATAATTGAAAATGGCCTGATCCTCTTGTTTCCACTACCCACTCAAGTACCAGAATGCCCAGTTTACATGATATGAAGGATCAAACTCAGGGCTTCCTACATGCTGGGCAAATACTCCACCAAGTTACATCCCTAACCTAGCTAAATTTTCTTAGGCTGAAAATGGTACTATAGATGTGTGAGAACAACCTGAGGCATACTGGAGTACTTAAAGTTAAAAATATCACCATCAAGCCAGGTGTAGGTAGTATATACCTTTAGACCCAGCACTCATCAGGCAGATCTCTGTGAACTGAAGGCTACTCTGGTCTATATAGCAAGTTCCAGGACAGCCAGAGTTACATAGTAAAACCCTATCTCCAAAAAACAACAACAAAAACAAAAACAAAAAAGTCTTGAGTCTGGCAGTTCCTGAGAGAAATTTTAAACAATGTTCATAAATGATAGACCCCAGCTGATGGCAAAGTCCAGAAAGGTTGCAGTAAGACCATGTCTCATAGTTGGCTAAATGCTTGCTACATAAGCATGAAGACCTTAGGTAGGCTATTGTGTAAAAATCTAGTGTTGGGAGGCAGATTCCTGGAGCTTGGTGGCTAGCCAGTCTAGTTGAACCAGGGAGCCCCAGGCTCAGCAACATACTGTCAAAACTACAATGCAAAAGAATCAAGGAAGATATCTAATGTCAGTCACCCCCCCCACACACACACACACGCTTTCGCATATATAACAACAAAACATACAGGGGGAAATGCTGTAGATATTAAATGTCTGTGTAACAACAATTATGGTGGTTAATTTTAGCTTTTGCTTGTTTGACTTTTTTATTTTTTTGAGACATGGACTCACTATGTAATTCTTGTTGTCCTAGAACTCACTAAGTAAACTAGGCTGGCCTTGAACTCACAGAGATCTCCCTGCTTCTGCCTCAACCATGCTGGCTAATTTTAGGTGTCATCTAGATTAAGGATACCTAGAGCAGCATCTTTTCCCAGCAGAGACTGGCACGAAAGTCAGTGGACTGCATGGGGAAGACCCATCTCATCTCCTGACTCTGGGCATGAGAACTCAGGCTCTCTGGCCCTTGAACTTACACCAAACTCCCTGAGATCTCAAGCCCTGAGCCTTACATTGAGAATTACAGTTAGCATTCAGATTTACCCGAAGCCACACTATTAGAATCCCAAGATCTTCAGCTATTAGACTGACTGTCGTGTGATTTCTGTCTCTACAAGTATGAGTCAGTTTTCCTACTCTTCTCCCATATACTTTGTGTTCATTCTGTCTCTCTACAGAAGGTTGACTAACACAAGTTAGAAACTATGATAGGAGCCGGGCGGTGGTGGCGCATGCCTTTGATCCCAGCACTTGGGAGGCAGAGGCAGGTGGATTTCTGAGTTGGAGGCCAGCCTGGTCTACAGAGTGAGTTCCAGGACAGCCAGGACTATACAGAGAAACCCTGTCTCAAAAAAAAAAAAAAAAAAAGAAAGAAAGAAACTATGACTATGATAGGAGTGACAAATTCCAGCTCTACTGTGTGAGACAGACAAACCAACCCCCAGTTCTTCCCCATGTGCTAAGTCCTGACATGTGGTCATGCAAGAAACCAGGGAAAACACTGAAAGGATTATAGAGCCTATTAGACAGGCCAAAGGCTAACACCCAGTGATGGGAGGATGTTGTGGGTGACTTTCTTCCAAGCAATCCCCACTTGGAGTATTCAGCTGAACTTCTTGGTAAAAAGATTACTGCACTTGGGCTTACTGACTATTTACATCCCCATGGAGGGTTGGGGAGGATCACTAGATCCCCATCTAAATAACCAACACTCCCTACCACCCACTGTATGCAACACTGCCTATTTGTACATGGTTCCAGGAACATTAACTAGGCAGAGGAAGACTAGGGGAAGGGGACTCCATCTATACAGCTCTAAGGAAGCTGTCATCTCTGCTAGGTAAAGGCTTTTCAGGTGTTGATTGTTGGGGGAAGAGCACCCACAACCCTGTATCCCTCATCTATGCTATATAAGAAAATCTAATAAACTCATTGGTTCCCCCGAGTGAAGTTTGGTGGAATTATGCCCTGATTGGTTGTTGGAACCTTAGGAGGAAGAGTGGACATTGCTCATATCTCCTTCTGGGAAGGAATTTTTAGCAACAAGGGTTATAAAACAGATAGTAGTTGGCCAGGGAAACGGTAACTTTAAGTATCATGTAGATGTATGAATAATCTCTATGCAGTAATAATTTTCTAGCTTTGGGCCTTAGCTTTCAGAGATATCAGAGGAGTGAATGTGGCTTGTGCAAACTTCTTAGATGGCATTAGAACTGGGTGAGGGGTAAAGTGTCATAACATCTTGAAAGCAGGTATGTATATGAAAGCAAGGTGGCAAAATGTTGGCAATTATTATATTCATTACACACTATCCTTTGAACATCCATGGTAAATCCACAATAAGAAAATTTTCACCAAATATTGCATTTGCAGTTGAATACTCATTTATAAAACACATTTTAAAGCAAGCCAGTCATGATCCAGTTTTGAAAATGAGAACTTGTCCAACAGAAAGACAAACTGAAAGATAAACTCTTAAAACCTCTTCCATGCTAGGTTGGTTGATGGAACCTCCAAAGCAGACTGTGGGAAGAGACTAGGCAAGAGAAGACCCAGCCACATTCGGTGCCAGTACCCCGACTTGGCAAAGCCAGGACTACCTGTTATTAGCCCTAAAGAATCAGTTACAGAAAAGGTCCCTTCCTCCTTGAGGATTTATAGACAGTTACTTAATGGTTGCTGAGGGAGAGTAAGACATTTCCCCATATAATATAGCCACTGGAAAGGTACTCAGTTCACTAAATAAATCTCTCACCCAACTCTCTCGTCAAAGACCCTAATATATTTAGTGGATCACCAAAAACAAAACAAACAAAAATGTAGAAGGAGAGTTAGCAGGGAAAAAGAAAGGGGTCTTTGGGAGTACAAAAGAGTATATTAAGGTGAATATGATTAAAACACATTATATACATGTATCAGAATGCCCTAATGAAACCCATTATCACATATAGTGAATATATGCCAATAAAAACATGAAAACATGAGCATAAACTAGGCATGGTAGTCAACTCCTTTAATCCCAGCACTTGGGAGACAGAGGCAGGCACTCTTTGTTCCATTCCAGTGTGGTCTACAAAGTGAGTTCCAGGATAGCCAAAGTTACATAGAGAAATCTTTTCTCAAAAAAACAAAAACAAAAAAAGAAAAAGTAACTATAGGTAGCTTACCTGAAGTAATCACATGATGCAGCCAGCAGAATTCGATGGGCCTCAATGTGCTTCCCCTCTACCACCAGAACAACATCAAAGAGGATCCCACTGTCTCGCAAAGCAAGCAGGCCACGGAGCAGGGCCTGGGAGTGCTGTGTGCTTCGATATGTATTGTTGATGACGCAGTGTGAGTGGGAGGGCTGTGTAGGCAGCCTGCACAGCTGGGCAAAGTCCTGCTCCTCAGCCATCCCGACAGCTACAGCAGCCCTCACTACTGAAGTCAGCTGCAAGATAGAGAGAGCAAGGAGTGAGCAGGTAGGTAGGTGGTACAATGCCACACACACAGGCTGACAATACTGCACCTGTGGCACCTGCTCATTGACTTCACTGTGACCCCAAAGCCACTACTCCCTGTTTCCTGCTAGCCCTGATCCTGCTTGGCCTTCTGTCTTATAACCTAGTCTCTTCATCCTATTGTGCCACCTTCAACACTGCAGTAAGACAGAAGTATTCTGAGGCTGCCATGATGACTCACGAAAGTTATCCTAACTACCTGGAAGACTGAGACTGCAAGATTACAGCTCAGGAGCAGCCCAGAAACTTAAAGACCCTGTCTCAAAACAGAATCAAAAAGAGGATAAGGGTGTGATTCAGTAAAGCACTTTTCTAGCACATGTGAGGTCTAACACTTGATCCCCAGCATTGGGCAAAGAAAGAGTTTGGAAGACTTGAGGCAGGACAGAAAGACAGGGAAAATTAAGAGAATATGGGCATGCTGGGTGTAGTAGAGTATGCTTTTAATCCCAGCACTCAGGAGGTAGAGGCAAGTGGATCTCTATGAATTAGAGTCCAGCCTGGTCTACAAAGGGAGTTCTAGAATAGCCAGGGCTGCCCCCACCCCTGCTCTGTGTGTGTGTGTGTGTGTGTGTGTGTGTGTGTGTAGTGTGTAGGAAGTGGAGGTGGGTGGCTGGAGTGATGGATCAGTGTTTAAGAACATGTGCTGCTCTTCTACAGGACCAGAATTCTACTCTGAACAGAACAGAGTTATTTTCAATTTCCATCACTTATGTGGAGAATCTCATAGCTGCCTTTAATCCTAGCTCTAGAGGGATCTGATGTCTATAGTTTCTTTGGGTACATGCACAGATATAAACATGCACATATACAACTAATACACATTTTTAAAAAATTCAAGACCATCCTTATCTACAGTGGGAGTTTGAGGCAAGCCTGAGCTATATGAGACCCTATGTCCAAGAACAAAAAAAAAACCCTAAAGACTACTTTCTAATAGTTTGACCATTATGCTCAAAAACTTAAAAAAAAAAAAAAAAAAAAAAGATTTTAAAAGGAGCCATAAAAACTCAACCAAGAAAACAAACCTACTACAAATATTCTTTTGCCAACACACACACACACACACACACACACACACACACACACACCCCACACCACCGAATGAACCATAAACAACTGTTTTTATAGTCAGCTACTAGAGGTATGTGGCCTTAGCCAATAATATGTTCTTTTAACACAGGTCAGCTATTAGAAGGCCATGGACCCTCTCCTCTTCATGCTACCCTACCTACGCTTCGGAAGTCACTACCACAGCTTTAAAAGTAAAAAATGAAAACCAGACTCAGTGGATAAAGACATTTGCCCTATAAGTCTTGCAACCTGAATCCAATGCCTGGAACCCACACAGATGGAAGGAAAGACTGAACTTCTCCCCTCATACACTATGGTACACACATGCACATATAAAGAAACAAAGTTTAAAGATTAATTTTACTTATGTGCAATATGTGTGTGTAGGAGCCCTCAGAGGTCAGAAGAGTGTCAGATCCTCTGGAATACAGTTGTGAGCCATCAACCAAGGTGCTGGGAACAAAATCCAAGTCCTCTGCAAGAGCAGTAAGCACTCTTAAACTACTGAACTATTTCACCAGCCTCCAAATATGTATATTTTAAAATGAAAATTAGATGTTAAGGGAAAACTAACCCAAAGCCTTCTTACTACTGAAGGAGCACATTCCTCCCCACCCCCACCTCCTCTTCGGAACCTCTCTGCTCTCAAGTCTCTCCTGCCTCCCATCATCACACGTGCTCCCTTCTCTTCCATCTGTCTCCTGGATGTAGGGCCTCTACTGGCTTACCAACACCTTCCATCTATCTGAACCAGATGCCTTCTCACAAGGCCCCAGAGATGGTTATAGTATGTCTTGTCAACTATTTCTGGGTCTCTCCAGCATGGAAATCTGCTTTAGAATAATTCCTCCTCCACTGACCTCTTCTCTTCCTTCAATCCACCCAGTCCCCAGGGCATGCATTCCCAACTAGTCTGTTTTAGTCAGCTGCATACTACATTCCTATCTGAAAGCCTCCTAGTCTCCGTGATCTCTTTTCCTTCTTAAGCTTATGTTTTATAAGATCCTTTGGTCTTGATTCTTCTCCTATATCTTATATAGCCATCCCCTTATATTTTCCAATGGCCACTGTTTGGAGTCACAGCATAGGAATGTTGTTCCAAAGGACTTCCCTAACCCTCGATTCATCATCCCCAGTTTCCTCTGACAAAGGACCAAAAATACTCCTGTGATCGCACTATGGTTACTTACCAAGTGCTATCCCCCTGCTTCATACTTGGGGCTCCCTGTGACTTGGCTCAAAACCTCACTTCCTTCTTCTGTCTGCCCCATTGCCAGTTCTTAGACCCATAAGGACACCTGATCTGAACAGAACCATGCTTGTTTCTCATAGTCCTATTCTGGCCATGATTCTAGATGATCATATCTACCTAGCACCTTCATATAATCTCAAAAAACATGCTCTGGTAGTGAACCTGTCTTCTCCAGCCTTGACAGTTTGTCTCACAAGCATCTCAGGGTTAATTTCTATGGCAGTATCTGCTAACCAGACTCTGGCTGCCACCTCAGCGTCCTGGAAGGCTTCCCCATTTGTGGATGACTAATTGCTGTAACAGACACTGACCCTCCCCCACCATGCACATGTGGGGGGTGGTCCTCACAGTTGTCAGCTGAGCAGCCTGTCTGCCCTCTTGGAAGGAGATGGATATCATCTGTTTTCTAAACAGCCACTACAAAAACAAGTACAGTAAAACAGGATGGCTACTCCTTTGGACAGGCAAAGCACATTTACTAAACTCAAGAAAAAAAGTTCAGTAGAACCAAGAATGCAACAGCATCCAGGATCTCTGTTATAGCCAGACAGGATGGTAACAGATCTGTAACTCCAGCACTCAAAAGTGCCGATACAAAAAGACCACAAAGTTGGAAGCCAGCCTGGAATGTGTAGACTTGTCATAAATAAATAAGAGGTGGGGTTAGAGAGAAGGCTCAGTGCACTTAATGCAAAACTATTCGTGCACAGAAGTTCCCAGAGCTGACATCGGGTCGAGGCGCCCTCTGCTGGTCTCTAGAGAACCTTCACCCAGGTGCACATATAGACACTTGTTTGTTTTTCCGAAACAGTTTCTCTGTGTAACAGCCCTCGCTCTCCTGGAACTCTTTGTTGATCAGACTGGCCTCGAATTCACAGAGTTCCACCTGCCTCTGCCTCCAGAGTGCTGGGATTAAAGGCAGGCGCCACCACACCTGGCTTCACTTTTTGTCTGTTTGTCTGTTTGTTTGTTTACGACGAAACATTAAGGAGACTCTGATGACTGCAGATCTACAATAGTCGTCTACGCTTTCCATTAGCTTCTGCTTATAACTTCATGCCCCTCTCACACGTAAAAACACGTTTTATTTAAGGGTCCCTAGTCAAGATATCTTAGGTTTCCTACCATTGTTTGCTACTACAAACAGCTGTACGCTGAAACGTATTTTAGAGGACTCTTCCACGAATCATTTACTGGAAAGGCATCCTCAACCTTCTGTGGGGGCTCCCATTCAGTATCTGTCCTCAACGCATCCGTATCACAACATAAGGTGTGCAACAAAAGGAAAAAAACAGCAGCTTGGAAAGGGCAGAAGTGGGTCCTTATTACCACGGGGGTGGGAGGGAGTCTCCCAGAGGTGCTGACGTGCTCTGTGACTTGTTCGCCAGAGCGCTGACTAGGAGCATCTCGGAGATCAGGCCTTACCCTAGGAAGCAGCCGCGGGCAGAAGGTGGCCCCGTTGCGCCCGGACAGGTCCGTTCGTTCGGCCTGTACAGGATCTAAACTAGTACAACCCGGAGATTTTGCACTGACAGCGCGAGCTCTCCGGCTTCTCTCAACAACCGCGGCCGCGGCCGAAGAGCTTGAACTCACGCCGGGAGCGGCTGCCAGGCCCGCCCGCCGCCTGTTGCAATCCCTGCTCGAATAGCTTCGAGGGACGGGGACAGGCCAGAGGCCACACTCGGACCCATGGCTGGCGACAGAACTTGACCGACCCGGCTGCGAGGGCCGCGGTCCGCTTCAGCCACGCGCAGGCCTCGGCGCGCCCGCGCCACGGCGCCAGGCCCGCGCCGGACGCCTGGGGGTCGCCCGGCCAAGCCCCCGCCACGTCAGGCTGTCGCCCGCGCCCGCCCCAGGCGCCCGCGGTACTTGGCCCAGATCTCCGCGCCCGCTGCCCTCCCCGCTCCCTCTCCCATCCCCGCGTGCAGCGCAAGCTCGGCGACGAAGGCCTGCCGGGCCCACACGGTACATGCCTCGCAGCTGACCTGGTGCTGCCGCAAGCTGAGGCCGCTCTCGCAGCAGGCGGGAGGCGGGAGGCTGGAGGTGGGGGCGGAGCCTCGCCGTCACGTGGGATGCCGCGCAGGCGCAAGTGGACTCTAGCGGGGCGCTGCTGGGCGGGGCGGGGCGAGGCTGAAGGGTCGGACCGGGGCTGCTCTGTCGTAGGATCGCTGGCCGGAAGCGCCACCCTTGAGGTGGCTTTTGGAGGTGCGCATCTAGGCCCTCCTTCTTCCTTGCCTCATTCTTACCCTCACTCATTCTCACATTCTCTTTACTCGCTTGTCTCTTCACACCCATTCACTCACCGTCTCCCTCATTGCCTCCTTCCTTCCCTCGCTTTCCCATTTCCTCCCTCATTCATGTCTTCGTTTCTCCCTGCATTACCTCCTCCCCTTCTTCGTCATGCATTCATTATTTGACTCATTGCCTCACTTGTCCCCTCCTTCTTGCTTCTTCCTTGCTCCCTCTCTAGGTCGCTCCCACCCTTTCTCGTTCATTCTGTCTTCCTTTCCCTCGTACCCTTATTTACTGTCTGAGTTCTTCCTTCTGTCTCCTATTTCTTCATTTCCTTATTGACTGACCCAGGCACTCGCTTCCTTGTTTCTTCTCTCCTTGTACTTTAGACTTTAGAAGACCCCTCGCCCGCTGCTTGCTGTGGAGAATAAAAACAAGCAAAGGCTTTATTTATGGGCAAGGGTTGATTTTCCTCTTTTCTGAGACTCTAGAGTAAATCTGGTTCCCAATCCCAAAACTCACCTGCCCCTAGCTGTCCTGGGGACACCTGCTTTTCTCTGCCTCACCTGCAAGAGAACCGCACTCTGAGGAGCACATACCTATAATAGAATCCAAGAGTAGAGCTGTAGGGCCTTCTTACAGAGAGATGGGAGGAAATTGTAGTTTCCAATATGGTGGAGAACGAAAGATAGAGAAAAGATGTCGCTGAGGAAAGCCTCCTCAAGAAAAGAAGGAGAGAAAAAGGAAGAAGAAAATGAATAAAAGAAAGGCTATTTTAGGCGAACCCTAATTGCTGCCTAGAGGCCTAGATATGGCCCCAGAAGAAAAGACCCAACCCCTAGAAAAGGAGGCACCCAATGTAGGTGGACTTCTGCCTGCCAGGGATCCCTGGACCAAATGACTCCAGCTGTGTTGCTGGAGACCTTTAGACCATTATAAAAGTATTCTAGCAAGAGATACCATGTGGACATGGTATATGGACATGAGATCCAACAAAAAGTAGAAGAAAACAACACTCCCTTGCCACTTCTGACTATCTGAAAACACAACTGAAACAGGTCACCCACCAGAAAGTTCTAGAAATACAGACTAGCAGAATAGGAAGAGACCTCAAAATCTGTGCCCCAAAACTAGTTTATATAGTATGAGGCTCTTCCCAGTCCAAAAACCTAAGCCCACTTTGGTCTCTGAATTTGAAAGGAAAATTCCCTCTCTCTCTCTCTTTTTTTTTTTTTTGAGATTTATTTTATTTATTTTATGTGTATGAGTACACTGTAGTTGTACAGCTGGCCGTGAGCTATCAAGTGTGTGGCTGCTGGGAATTGAACTCAGGACCTCTGCCAGCCCCGCTCGCTGCTCTGGGCCCACTCACTCTGGTGTAACTCACTGTAGCTGTCTTCAGAAGCACCAGGATTCCCCAAGATTGGAGCTTTCCATTCTTCAGGAAAACTCCTTAAGCAGGAAGGTTAAAAAAAGTCAAAATAGTTTCAGGAAGTCCTTGAAACTGACCAAATTCGCTAGGTCCCTCCCTGTCAGAAAATAATAAAAGCTGAGAGTCCCTCTCAGACAGGTGAAACTGAGCTGCACAAAAGACTCTCAGAGGAGAAAAACTGCAAAGTAGGCTTAGACCAAACCAGCTGCCTTAACAAAACAGAAAGCAGCTGGGCTGGAATTGGTTTAGACCAACTGAGACACCTGGAAAGGACATTCTCCAGCCTCCTCACTTGCCTGCAGGCTGTGCAGTGTGCTCCAGGCTCCCAGCCTGGTATGCAGTCACCCGTATTGATTGGTGATGCAGCTGTCTTTGAGTCAGTTCTGCTCCGGTAAGTAACCCGTCACCTATATTCCTGTAAGTAACCTCAATAAACTTGTTGGTTCACCAAGTTAGACTTTGGCCTGCCGTGGGTTCCTTATTTGGGATGAGTAGATGTGTGTTCCGTCTCCCCAAGAAGAGTTTTGTTAAACCCTTCAAGACCTGGTTATGGCTTCCCCCGGCCATAACAGTCTATCTCTCTTCCTAGCTCCTCTTCAGACCTGGGCCTGTGGTTGCCTGCAGGGCCCCTCTCCTAATAAAGCTCTTCTGAAGGGTAATGTGTACCCATCCTTTCTCATGAACCTTCCAATGACAGACCAAAGTAAGGGTCCCACTGAAGTCCATATTTATGAGCCGAAGAGTTTATTAGACTTACTTAGAGGAGACTGGGTGACCCCCAAACAGCTGTATCCACTTCAGAGTCCCACCCTGTCACTGATGAGACCTCACGGGAGCTACATCATGCAGTCTCGGTTTCAGTTAATCGTTAATCTTCCACTTCTTATATACTCCAGAATCTCCCAACAGCATACGTACCTAGGAGGAGGGCCAGAAGGAGTAACTAGAAGCCCAGCTGAGGGCCCTATGCTCCTCCCCTTTTTCTAATGAGGGAGTATCATTACTCTTACTGCACACCTAGACAGTATTGTATTGTTTTGCTCAGCTAGTTACTGTGGCTAACAGGCACTCTGTACTCCAAGATGGCTGTGGGAATGTCACGGAGGAGAAAGCAGTATTGCAATAATTATCTTGTTAGTCTTATTGGAGAGCAACACCAGCCAGAGATATTCAGCTGTATACAGACAGATCCACCTACTGCCACAAGCACCAGAGTGAAATGATACAAGAACAGGGAAGCAAAAAGGAGAGTTCCCTGTCCATCACCAAAACGTCACAGTAGAAAGGATGGTGACAAGCAGAAGATGTCATAGCAAAGGTGTTACAGAGAAATCAGGGCTCTCTTTTGTGGATTCTTGTTCTCACTGATAATTTTTTTTCTTTTGGTTTTTGTGTGTTGGGGGCTTTGGATTTTGTTTTTATTTTGAGGTGGTCTCTCTAAGTAGCCTTGGCTTACCTGGAACTCGCTATGTAGACCAGAGGCAGATCCACCTGCCTCTCTGCCTCCTGAGTGCTAGGATTAAAGGTATGCTCTAACACATCTGGCAATAAAAGAATTTCAAAATGGCCTCAGAAGGAAGCCTGAGGACTATCTTGTTAGACTTTGAAAGGAAAAGCAACAAAGCAAGCAAGCTAAAATCCCAAGCAGTACCAGGAGGATGAAGGTGGAGAAGATGGGGGAAAGTCGGACTTCTTGTTGGGATCAATAACAGATGTTTGCAAGTATTTAGGGAAGGGATCTTCAGAGAAGCATGGAGAAGCCATGTGCCAAGGAAAGCATATGTCCTAGTTTGAATTCAAACTATCTCCCAAAAGCTAAGGTATTTCAATACTTGGTCCCAGGTGGTTGTGCTGTTTGTAAAGGTTCTGTAGAGGTGCAGCCTTGCTAGAGGAAGTATACCAATGAGGGCAGGCTTAGAGCGCCTAAAGCCTCCACCCATGTCTAGGTCAGCTTCCTGCTACTGCCGTGCCTGCCACTTGTCTGCCATGTTCCCCTCCACCTTGGTAGACTTTTAATCTCACTGAACCTTAAGCCAAAATAAATTTTCTCTTTCTTAAGTTGCCTTTGGCCATTTTATTACAGCAACAAAAAAAGTAACCAATACAGCATGTTAGGATTGTGGTTGCTATTCAAAGACAAGATACAAAAGGAACCCTGGCAGTGGTGGCAAGCCCCTTTAATCCCAGCACTTAGGAGACAGAGGCATGTACAGCTCTGGAGTCTAAAGCTGGTCTAGGACAGCCAGGAATACACACAGAAAGCCCTGTCTTGAAAAACAAGCAAACAAAGAGAAAAGACGAAAAATAAGTTACACTTTTTGAGTTAGAACTCAGAAAAGTGGGCCAGTTTAGCAGTGAAGATGTGGAGCCAGCTGCCTTGAGGACCAGAGCTAAGGGGAATTACTGAGTTAAGAGGATGATTATTGGGCTGGAGAGATGGCTCAGCGGTTAAGAGCACTGACTGCTCTTCTGAAGGTCCTGAGTTCAAATCCCAGCAACCACATGGTGACTCACAACCATCTGTAAAGAGATCTGACACCCTCTTCTGGGGTGTCTGAAGACAGCTACAGTGTACTTACATATAATAAATAAATAAATCTTAAAAAAAAAAAAAAAAGAGGATGATTATTCCTCCCATGTCCTTACCATGTTTCCAGGTGAATCATCCTTTTCTAAGGGTCTCATGGTCAGGTTAATTCTTAGGGGGGAACAGGGCAATAGTATATAATGTTCTATTCTTTGAGACAGATCAGAACATCCTGCCTCCCTCCAAGACCAGACAGAGAACTTGGGTCTTTTGACGAGGCAGTAGCATTTCCTTAGTCCCAACAAGGCGCAGGTACCTCCACCTTCATATGATGCTTTAAATCTTAAGCCATGGCAGTTGTGGGCAGGTCAGATGACTCAGCAGGTAAAAAGTGCTCACCAACCCTGACAACCTGAGCTCACTCTCTGGGAACTATGGTGGAGGAAAAGAACTGACTCCTATATATTGTCCTCTGACCTCCACATGCCCATCATGGTACATTACCCACATCCAATCAATCAATATAAAGTTTGTTTGCTTGTTTGTTTATGACATAGTTTCTCTACATAGTCCTGGTTGTCCTGGAACTCACTATGTAGATCAGGCTGGCTTCAAAATCATAGAGATCCGCCTGCCTCTGCCTCCCAAGTGCTGGGATTAAAAACAAATACCACTGGCCCATCAATATGTAATTTTTAAAGGGGTAGGGGTATTGTGATGCTTACCTCTCTAATGTTACAATGGGAGGAAAAGTCCAAAAATTGATTATGAGGGAGGGAATAGTCCTCCTCAATGGCCTCTAAGCTGCTAATGTCTGGAGCTGCTTGTACTCTGATGCTAATTGTGTCCCCAAAACTGTTTGCACGGGAAGGTCTGCACTTAGCTTCTAGGAACCTGCCCCTAATTAATTCTGATTGGTAAATAAAGATGCCAGCAGCCAATAGCTGGGGAGAAGAGAAAGAGGTGGGATTTAGGATTCCCAGGCATGGGACCTCGAGGAGGAAGGAGGAAATTCACCATGCCTTAGGAGAGTGTGGAGGAGGAGGAAAGACATGCCATGCCTGAGGTGTGGACAGGAGTGAGAAGTAGAGACGCCATGCATGAAAAGCGACCAAGAGAAAGGCCTAGAGGGCTCCTCTATTGGGTCAGGAGCAGCCAAGATAGAAGATAGGAACTAGTAAGTAGTGACTTGGAGTTATTGGTGGGAGGTAGATTCTAGCAGCATGGATGCCCAGCTGTTGTGCTGTTTAAGTCATATTGACATATAATGGCT
>JADRCD010236539.1:12412-30662 GCA_019843815.1 Montemys delectorum | reverse complement strand
TTCTGCAACATTCCCTGAGTCTTAGGTGTGTGAGTATTTTGTAGATATATATATATATCTACAATGTATCTAGTCCCTGGGGACTGGGCTCCACAGCTCTGCATTTTGTTTGGTTGTAGTTTTCTGTTATCATCTCCATCTGTTGAAAAGAGAGGACTGCTCACCTGTGACTATAAGGACAAATATTTATAGATTGTTGTTAGGAATTATGCTAGTTTAGTAATTAGTGGTTGTAAACTCTCTTGCAATTACCATAATGTTACCAGCACTCAGTGGTAGTTACCTAGGTTTCCAATACTAGGCATAGTTTCCCTTTTGTTAATTAAGTCTTAACAATTTGAGAGCTGATGTTTACATGGAATGTGGACCACTTCTGTACCCTTAGGGTTATTGTACTGTGTTCATTATTGATGTGGTCTTAGCTGGGTAAGACTAATTGCCTCTCTCCTCTGGAAATTTCCATGGTACCTTCTGGTACTATAAGAGGTAGAGCTAAGGGTGGAGGCACTCATGTTAGTTCCAACTCACGGGTCTCTTGGCTCTGTATTTGTTGTTGTTTTTTTTTTTTTTAATTTTTTAATAGCCCTTGGAATGATTTCTATCATATTATGTATTACTTTTTTATAAACTTATTTACTTATGCACTTTACATCCCAATATCAGCCCCACCTTTCCTCCCAGCCGCCCCCCCATAGCTCCTTTCTACACTCCCCCCTCTCCTTCTCCTCTGAGAAGGGGGAACCCCCTGGATATCACACCCGCCCCAGCACATCAAGCCACTGCAGAACTAGGCACATCAGGTTGACCCTGCTCTTTAAGCACATAGTGTCTTCATCAGTAGGGACTCAGCTTCTACCTCTGAGTACAGTGGAAGGCAATTGCAGTAAGCTGTATGTTTTGGGAGTCTCTGACAGCCCTGGCCAATGACTTAAGAGAGGGCTTCTCTTGATATAAGGGTTTTTGTTAGGTGGTTTGGTTCTTGGATTAAGTATTATCAGTGTGGAAGAAAAAAGTTTATTAAAACTATGTATGTATATCTATACACAGAATTACATGTAGTATGTGGTTTTCTTTTAGGTAAATTTTTAGTAACATGACTCCTGTGATTGTTTTAGACATTGTTACTTTACCCATTCCTCTCATTTTTCTCTATTTACAAGTAATTTTTAATGTTGTAAAAATGAAAAGTTAACCTTTGAACCTTTTACATTTCAGTTTATTGATGGTCGCCTGGCAAAGCTTAATGCAGGAAGAGGTTTCTCTGATATATTCGAAGAAGAGATCACTTCGGGTGGCTTCTGTGGAGGTAAAGATAATCTTGAGAGGATTACCTAGATATTATCTGATTTTTGTGTGTGTCTCTGCTAGATGTCTTTTTTTGGAAGTTAATTTTGTAATTGTATTTATGTACAGAAAACTTAGTGTACATTTAGTCCAGTTTAGTGGCGAGTTCTTTAGCCTTTGCCTTTTCCAGCTTGGCAATGCGAGCCACAGACTTAGGACCCAGGACGTTGCCTCCCCAATGGCGATGGATCTCATCATATCTGTCATTAAAATTGGTCATAATAGCTTCCACCAGCTCAGCCAGAGCATCCTTGTCTTCCGAGTTAACCTGTGTGAAGGCAACAGTGGTGCAGGTCTTCCTGTGGACCAGGCGCCCCAGCCTGGCCTTTCCCTTGATGATGCAGTAGGGCACCCCCATCTTTTGACACAGGTCAGGCAGGAAAACCACCAGCTCAATGGGGTCTACATCATGAGCAATCACCACAAGCTGAGCCTTCTTGTTCTCCTCCAAGGTGGTAACTGTATTGACTCCTGCTCGGAGGACAGGTGGTCTCTCAGTTGGGGCGTCCCCTTTGCCAGCAGCTTTCTTCTCAGCACGGGCCAGTAGCCTTGGCTTCTTCTCTTGCTTTGCCTCTGGCCTGTACTTGTGGGCAAGCTTAAGCAGCTGAGTAGCTGTTTACCTGTCCAGGGCCTGGGTGAACTGGTTAACGACAGGAGGTACTTTGAGACGCTTATAGAGGATGGCTCTTTGCCTCTGATGTAGCGGGGCCGTTTAATGAAGTCTGTTAAATTTCTTTTGGGCTGGATGTCCTGCCCAGTGCTGAAGTTCTTGGACCTTTTCTCAAAAGAATGATTGACCTCCTTTTTGTCCTCCTGTTCTTGATGACAGGGAGTGGGTATGTGGTGGGGACACCTTCTTTGACCTTTCCTTTGGGCATCTTGCTCGGCTGGCGGAGAGAGCAATAGCTGTCGTTTAGAAGCAATTATTTTCTCCTAAGCACACACTGTTTTATGTATAATTTTCATCTTATATGAGCTATGCTATGGGCTTATTTTTGTGATATTATCAAAGCCGCAAGGTTGTCTCATAAATTCGTAGTTATTTGCTTTAATAATCTCTTAGTATTATTGAAAATAAGTAACAAAACCAAGTAATTTATTACCTTTACCCATTCCCCACCTAATGGTAGCTTCTGTTAGAAATGGATGAGTGCTGGCTGTCTGAGTCTGAGTTTGGAGTTGAGATTCTGGTTGAAATAGTGTGCTGCAGTGTAGTGCAGCCAAAAATGCCGGAATGCCTATGTGCATGCTACCTGCTTCAGTGAGTGCTAAGTGGGAAGCTGTACAATTCTTGGTCTATAGACTGTAGTAGGATTAGAAAAGTTTTAACTTTACCATTCCAAAACTGGAATGTCTTCCAAAGGTGAATATCCAGTGTTGCACTATGTAGGCAAGCAGTGAGTTCAGAGTTGGCATGCTGTTAGCTGATGCTCTACTGTGTAGCCCTGACATGCAGAGACGGTTCTTTGAGTCCTCCAGTGTGTGTCTTAGTGATTCTTCCAAGCAGGATGCTGCGTGCATGCTGAGACTGCTCTGTATGCTGTGAGAACCATGTGAACAACGGATCTGCCCTCGCCGTCCTGCCGGGTTCATTTTGACCTCTTGGTTGGCTTGCTTTGATAGGCAGGTTTTTAGTCATTTGAGTAGTTACTAAAATTGAGAAGATAAAAAGAACTAAGAACATATCTGCAAGTTTCACACCTTACTTTTATCCTTAAACAATACCTATTGTCTGCCATAAAGCATAGAAGTAAATGGGTGAAGAGACTTACTTTTATCCTTAAACAATACCTACTGTCTGCCATAAAGCATAGAAGTAAATGGGTGAGGAGAATTTCCTCACAGAAGAGCAGATGAACTTGGCAGCCATAGGGCTTCACCTATCACCTCAGGAGAGGCACTGAGCTTGGGAAGGTTAGTTTACCTGACTCAGCAGGGAGCTCCATGTGGCTTCATTCAGCTCCCGTTCCAGCTCATGGGCAGAAATCCAGCTTCAATGGAACTTTTGTGTTAAAATGACGCCTTTTTACTTTTCAACCCAGACAAGCAAAATATTGTCAGCTTATGGACACATTGCTTCAGGCATCTACACAATATTTACATAACTGCTGTCTCATTATCGTTATGACCCGTGGGGCTGGTAGTTTTTGTAGAATTGAAGATGACATCTTGTGACAGTAATGGGAGGGAGCTGTGATCCTTTTGTACACTTAAATTCTGTAATAACTGCTAGTCTAGAAACTACAGAAAGAAAGAGAGATGAAGGCACATAAGGATAGCTAATTCATTTTATTTTTGTTATGTATTCACTAAAAATAGTAATGTTAGACTCAATATGGTGGATATTTACATTCTATCATAGAAGGATATGAAGCTTGGTCAGTATCTGACTTAGAGAGTGTTCTACTTAATTCCAGTTATTTATTTTAATGAAAATTTCCAACTCCCATGTTCTAATCTGAGGGAGCAAATGCTTAACCAAAAGGACAGCCCATTTCCATAGTTACCAATTTCAGCGAATAAGTATTTTTAAAAATTATGCCAATCAGGTGCATACAAATTTTATTTGTAAATACATAGATTGTTCTTAGCAAAAAAAAATAAATAAATAATGTGTGACTCATGAAGATTTGAAATGGAAAAGAAAGTAGTTTGTTGTTGTTGTTTTGTTCTTTAATTTGGTACTATTTTGCCTCTGGTGTTTAGGAATGACATTGTACCCTTTTAAAAGGTGACTCCACTTAAACTGTTTACATTTAAGCATACTTTGGGAACCATCTATGTTAGTAGGTTTCCCTGTGGTACTTTCCCAAGTGTTTAGTGTTGCTTCTTCCTCCCCATGCTCCTCTCTCTACCTTGCTCTTCCATTCAGCCCCCATTTAACCCAGCCTGCTCCATTACTCCCCTCCCTCTTCTTACTGCCTGCCTTCTAACCCCTTCCTTCCTTGACATCCAACCACCCAGCCCTTACTGTTTTCCTGACTTGTATTCTTTTCAGAGCCCTAACTTTGAGCAACCCCCTTTCCTTTAGAAAGTAATCTGATTTGAAACTAGGAGGAGCAAGTTCCTGATAACTTGACCTGTTCTGTTTTGTTACTAAGCAGTCCTAGAGGTGGCATTTTGGCACTGAAGAAACAATGAATCAGTATTTAAAATACTTGATTCTTAATTTTTGTTGGCTGCTAATGGAACTAGTCATCTATCCAGTGGCCCTGCACTCTAGAGGTCCAGGATACAACCAGAAACCTTGTCTTTCTCATTGGCACTGCCTGTTTTGCATACTTTACAGTATGGAAATGCAGACCATATACAGTAGGTGAAACCATCTTATGACCTATAAAAAACTCAATATGAACTTATACCTCATAATTTCAAGTAAGACATTTGACTTTCTCTTATAACTGCTATGCGGTTTCATCACAACTGTTTGTTGTTAATACATTAGTATTTTTTTCTGAGTTGACAATTATTCTTGAACCTTAAGTTATTATCATACTGTTCTGTTTTCCTTCTGCTTTCTAAAATTCATTTTGGAGAAATAAACATCAGACATTATAATAGTAAATAATGTGTAACCCCTAAGTGGATCATTTCTATGCAGTCATATGTGAGGAAAAAGTAGTAGACACATGACCTGATGAGGATGTGTACACACCTGGGATTCCACACCTGGAGCTGGGAGCCAGGGGATTGGGGGCCAGCAGCCAGTCTCAGTTTACAATGAATTGGAGACTAGCTTGGGCTAGAAAAGACCCTACCCCAAAAAGTTTTTTTAAAAAGTGTAAAGAATAATCTAGATAAAAGATGAGATTTGATTGGTAATAAATTAGAATGTATTTGAAAAATAAATCGATAGGATAACTTGTTTATTTTTCATCATTTTGTAAAGAAAATATGCATCTGAATCTTTGGGGGGGAAACCATAATGTTTTTGACTCTGGATTTTCTTGTTCAATAAAAAGGAGAAAGTGCTGCAAAAGGTCTTTATTACAGTAAAATTGTTTCTTGGTTTTTCTTTTAAGTGAGGAAAAGATTTGAAGGATAAAATTAATTTAGAACCAAATACTTTCAGTGCCTAATTTTTGTTAAGATTTCAAAAATAGCAAGAAACGCCTATGTTGAGGTCACAGAACCAATTCTGAGCTAACTCTACTATATCAGGCGGGCTCCTGTTCTAGCACTGGTTCATAGTAGCAAGGTCATGACAGCTTTTACATCAGTTACCAACTGTGCATATGTGTGCATGCCATCGCACGTGTGTAGGTTAGTGGACAGCTTGCAGGATTTGGCTTTCAACTACTACTGTGTGGGTTCTGGGGCCCAAACTCAGCTCGTTAGTCTTAGCTATAAGCAGGCTAATACCTTTAATATCTTGCTAGTCCTGATATATTTTCTTTCATAAAACAAAGATACAACTGCATAAAAAGGTACATGCTGTATTTTGTGGGGTCCTTTGTGCAACAGTAACTGTGTAGCCATTGAAACTTTATTTTTAATAATGACTTTTTTTTTTTTTTACCTTTTTTGGAGCTTATGCATCATAAAAATTAAGAAAGTAGTTTAAAATCTAACTTAAATCAGTTGGTTTCATCTATACTAGATGTGTGTTTCTTTTTTCTTATCTAGGGGGGAGGGTTATTTGTTTATGTGTATGAGTGTTTTGGCAACATGTTTGTATATGCACCACATTCATCGTTCCTTTAGAAGCCAGAAGAGAGTGTTAGATCTCTGGATCTAACTGTGCCGGATGATTGGGATGATTGTGAGTTACCATGTGGGTCCTGGGCATTGATCCGGGGTCTCCTGCAAGAACAAGTGCCGTTAACTGCTCTCTTCAGCACAGATAGGTTTTTCTTTTGGCGAATAATATCATTTCATAGGCTAAAGACTGTTATTTATAAGTGAGTATGTTTATTAACAAGAGTTTTGGTGCATGTTTGTGTATCTCTGGAGTCTAGGTAGATACCATACATATGGACAAGTAGCCAAAGGACAACCTTAGATGTTCGTTACTCCTCACTCTCTGTATACCTTGGTTTTTGAGACAGGGCCTCAGTGGCCTGTGTGTCTCTGAGGAAGGCGCTTATGTGTACTATCCCAGCACTAGGATTACATGTGTGTGCCACTACATCTGCCCTCTTCACTCAGATCAAACGCAAGCCCTGTTTCAAAGCAACTGTTCTACCCAGTGAGCATCCTCCTCACCCTGAACTGTCAGAGTTTGTTAGAAGTAATTCTGTTAGATGAACTCATTCATAACCATGATATTTGCTTTCTTCATATTTCCTTCCAGCGATATATTTTTGCTTTTAGAAAGTTAGAGACTATTTTTAGAGATAAAAGTGCCATTTAGTCACATTAAGATACAAGCACCTATTAGTGTACATTGCTATTTAAAAAATACAAAAGCATCTTTTTTGTCCTCGTGGTTTTCTGCATTTCCCAATTTCCTGTTTTCCTTGATTTTTCTCCACACTTTAAATGTTTTAAGTGAAACTAACTGTATAAAACAAGCATTTTTTAAAACAGTAGACATAAAACTTTGAAAAATTATTTTTTTAGGTGTATAGTCATGTTGAATTTCAGTAGGTCATATTTTCCATTGCAAGGCAAATCTTTAAATGAGAGAATATAGAGGAGCCTTAGGTTCGTGTGTGAATGAAGAACAAACAGTGCTTGTTGGTGTGAGTACTGATGGTATGGTGCGCTCACTCTTAGAACCTGGGCCTGGTTTAGCAACAAGCCAGGAAAGGGGTATGCTGTGCTGCTGAGCATGCTGCCTCTGGCCAAGCTGGGTTTCTGCTTTTACCTTTTAGTGGCTGTCCCTAGCATCTAATTTTCGTTTGTTCCAGGGAGCCCGCGGTCATATCAACAGTGGGTGTATACAGTCAAGGTAAGCATATGCCTTTTGTCTCTCCCCCTTTCACTCCAGAAAGTGCAGAGAAAGGTTGAGAAAAGGTATCCTGACTACATTTAACACTGTTGAACTTGAAATGTGTATATTTTATCATGCTAAGTATTTTTGTTTATACTTTGTTGATAATTATAAAGGAAATTTAAAATGAAAGTGTTTAGTTCAAAAAAAAAAAGAAAGTATTTAGTTCAGACATAAAACTCTTTCCAAAGCCAACATTTGCCTGTGTATTGTATTATAGGTCAGAACACCCATGTGCTGCTTAATTTCTGACAATGTGATACTTTCAGGAAGAGGGAACCTCAGTTGAGGAAATGCATCTATCATATTGGCCTGTGGGCATGGCTGTGTGACATTGTCTTGATTAATGATTGATGGGCCAGCTCACAGTGCTACCCTGGGCAGGTGGTCCTGGGAGGTGGAAAAAAGGCAGTGACTAGGAGCTTGGATGGGAGCCAGTGAGCCAGGCTCCTCCCTTCAGCTTCCTGCTTGAGCGCCTGCCCTAGCTTCCTTTGATGATGGACTCTGACCTGAGTGATGTAATAAATCCTTTTCTCTTGAAGATTTTCATCAGTGCCATAGCAACAGAAAGCAAACAAAGGACCTGGGTGCAGTAGTAGGGTTTGATGGGGACTTTATTGAATAACACTATTTTGTTAGTATGCTGTGTTCTAATGAAGAAGATCACCCACACATGAGGTCTGTTTCCCAGCAGCAAACCAGTTCATCATCATCTCCTGCCTACTGAGAAACTCTGAGTTTATGTTCAGTATTGTCCATATTAGTCTTTTATTTCAACCTCATGATGAAATGACTCTGAAGTGATGCTTTACACCAACTAAAAAGAACTGAGGAGAATATTTAAACTCTGTTTTAAATCATATAAAATATAAAATATTAAAAATACTTGACATAACTTCATGTGTCGTTAACTTAAAGTTATTTTTCTGTATTACTGACAATGTTTTGTTTTCCTAGGACAGTTTGCCCACAAGTTTTTGAAAATGTTTTTCTTCTTTCAGAAAGGAGGTGCATTGTTCAACACAGCAGTGACCAAAGCAACTCCTGCTGTGCGGACAGCATACAAATTTGTAAGTTTCTTATCTGACTTTCAGACTTCTGCTGATAAAATTACATGTACAGTGTGTGTGTGTATGTGTGTGTGTGTGTGTGTGTGTGTGTGTGTGTGTGTATTCGCGTGCATGCATTTATTTTTGTTTTCTTATTTGATAGCATTTTTATTTACTTAGGGTCAGTGTATAATTACTTTCTACATTCTCTTTTTTGAGAGTTTCATAGCTGAGTATTGTATTTATGTCACACTCTTCCTCTTGCTCCTCCTCTTCCTCCTCCTTTCCTTTCTCCTTTCCCTCCTCTTCCTTCTCTTCTTCCTCTTTCTAATGTATTTATTTAATATATATGTATATAAATTATAAATACAACCTTCTGAGTACCTTTAGTGTTCCTCGTGTGGTTAAGGCTAACCTTTGGGCTTGGCTAACCTCATTCTGGACAAGACAAGTTCTCTTTCTCTCTTGGCTACCATTACCTTCTGGTAGCTCATTTTCTAGGAATGAAGCCCTATTAGAATTTTTTCATCCACTGGCACATCAGTTGTTGTTTAGGCAACTGTATTGTTGGGACTTCCTGGGTGCAGCTTCCCCATCCTCTGTAGAAGATACTGTCTTGCAGCACACATCCTGCCTTGGTCCTCTGACTCGTAGAGTAGAGTGTTTCCATGAGGGTCATTGAGCCTCAACTGGGCTTGTGCTGTGGATTTATCAGTGGGCCGAGTACCCACAGGCAGTTGTTCTCAGTGTTTTTGACCAGTTGTGTCTTTATAATGTTAAACAGGGTCTCCCACCAGAGTGTGGAGCTCACAACCGGGCCAGGTTGGGCAAGGTCCAGGAGCCTTGTGAATTTGCCTGCCTTTGCCTTTCTACCACTGTGAACACAAGTGCAGCTTCCTGTCCATCCAGCCTTTTACTTGGGTCTGGTGATCGGATGCAGGTCTTCATGGTGGTGTGGCAAGCACTGTTGCCTTCTGAGCTATTTTCCACTTTTAAATAATGTTTTCCACTTTTAAATAAGCTTTACAAAATGTTTAGAGTTCATATCGAACAAAATAAAGTCTGTTATAAAAATAATATTGTATGGAAAGTTATTTTCTTTATACAATCTAAATATATCCTTGTTTTACTTAAAAGTTATCAACAAAGTTGTTTAGCAAGTTTTGAAGCAGTCCACAGGAGATGCTAGCTGGGAGGTTGGCTTAATTCCTACAGTTCATTTTATTCTATACGTTCCTTCTCTGCTTGAGGATGAAATGAGCTGAACGCTGTGTGGTATCATCTACTCAGTAGATGATGTTTTAACTCTCTCTGTTTCTTCAGTGGTTTCTCCCTAGCTTAGAGAATAAGGTGACAAGAGCAGCAATAAGTAATGGACGTGCTCTTTACTGCAGCAGCCAAGGTGGGAGAGCAGCCGAGCCAGCCCCACCAGGTCCTGTTCTGCTGAGGCTCCTCCCATCCCCCACTCTGCGTGCCTCTAAAACCATCCAGCTGTTTCTTATCGTCTGCATTCAAGGATGGATGCTCTGACTCTCTGTCCTTGCTCATGCTGTTCCCACTACTGGGAACTTCCATTTCTTTATTGACCTGGTGACTTAGTTCAGGTCCAGGCTTCACCTTGTCTTCCCACTCCCTCCCCTCCCTCCCCTAGAAAAAAGTCCAGCCCTTCCCTTGCGCCATAAGGACTGTAGGCTCGGCTTTGCTTTGTCACTTATATGGTCTGAACATATTGATCTCAAGACTATGAACTCCTTAAGGGACAACGGTATGAGCTGGTGTTCAGTGAGACTTTTATAATTAATGGTTATATGTATTCTTTGTTTCTGAAAGCTTCCAGGGCACTTGTGATTTTATAAGAATCCATCTTTAGATGTGTTCTCAGTAAAATGTTTGTATGATTCACATAATAATAATAAACTTTAATAAACGTTTAGGACTAGTAATCATGCCTTGAGATTGTGGTATGTAGTCCTCCATTTTGTAAATAAATCCTTTAGAAGTTGCATTGTATGATAGGGAAGCTGATCAACAGAGTTGCTTCAAACACAGCTCTGCTGTTCTGAGTTGTCAACAGTTGCGTGACAGTAAAGTATAAAGAAGGAATGGTGCTCTTTAGGAACACCAGCCTTTACAGTTGCCTTGGTTCTCTTAGAACATTGCTGGAAGCCTTTACATTCCTAAGAAGCCTTCTGCACCCAGCGCTGTCCCAGTGTACTGGGGTAAGTCGAGCTCTGAAGGAGAATTTTCCCACAGTGCAGTGGCACAGCCTCTGAGAACAAGCCCACACGGAGCTTCCCTTCTCATCAGCAAATCTGGAAACTCCTTAACAGCAGCAGCAGCAAGGAAGATAAACTTCCACTACCATTGGCCCTTTGGATGATGAGCTCCTGATAGTTTCCTTAGGATTACACAATTATATTGTTCTTCCAAATATGTGTTCATCTCTACTTTCCTTCACTTCTTTTCATTAAAGTAATAATAAAGCAAAGAAGTTTAGTTTGTCATTGTGGAAAATGTGATCACTCAAAGCACAGATTAGTTGAACCTTCTCTCCAAGGCTGTAATGAAAAATTGAAAAATGAAAAATTCTACTCTTGAAGGACTATTTCTTCACATAACCTGTGGCAAACTCAGGTCTTCAAAATATACTTTGTTTTGTCTCGTGATAATACCATGTGAGTTGAATCAAGAGGTTGGAAGATGTGGTTAAATCATTTTCTCCCATATTTTCTCCCATGTCATATTTTCTCCCAAGTAGATCCTTTTGGAATGTCCATATTTTGAAAACTCTTATGCTGAAATTTCTTTTCTGACCATAGTTGCCACAAACTATGTTGCATTTCTATTATTTGAATATGACAGTATTTGTTTACCTAGCTTCTTTATAAATGGCTATTTTTTCATAATATGAAGACATATTTTTACTTCAGTTATTTTAAACAAGCAATTTGATTGCCCATTAGCTAGAGTCAATTGTAAGAGGAGCCTCAATTGAGGAAACACCCCCACCAGACTGGCCTATGTGCAAGCCTGGAGCACATTTTCTTGATTGATGGTTGCTGTATGAGGGCGTGGTCATTGTGGGTGATGGATGCTTGGGCATGTAGTCATAGATGGTGTAAGAAATCAGATTGAACAAGCCAAGAGGAGCTAGTCAGACATAAGCACTCCTTCATGGCCTTTATACCATCCTGCTTTGCCTGAGTTCCTGTCCTGAGTTTGTTGCTTGGTAAACTATGAAGTATAAGCTGATATAAGGCCTTTCCTCCCTAAGTTGCTTTTGGTCATGGTGTTTTACCACAACAACAGAACCCCAAGTCACCACTGTGAGTGAGTCAGAGCCGAGACCAGGAAGGGACTGTAGAGAGACAGTCTGTGGTGCACAGTCACAGCCCCTTTGTTACGGCTCTGCTTTCATTAAGTGAAGAGGATTCCTGTCTTGAACTTACAAGTTTTCTTTATACTTCAGCCTGCTGAAATATTTTTTAAGCTCACTGAATTTGTGCCTTTTCATGCTTATAGGAACCATAAACAACACTAAGAGACAACAAACACCCAGCCATACACGGCCCGCTGGCGTGCATATTTAATATGGCTAAATGCTCTAAGCATCTTTATCACAGCATAAGGATGGGTGTAGGTCTCTGATTCAGTTGCTTAAGGAATAAAGTAAGGAATGAAATGTCTTTATAATTCCCCAAAATACAAAACCAAAACCAAACAACAACAACAACAAAAACCAAACAAGCCAGAGGATATGTTCTAGTGTTAGTGTTAGATAATTAGAGATTATCTCCTATTGAAATATTTTTCAGTTTTGTTTTTAAATAATAGGAAAATAATTGTTATGTTCAGTTCAGAACATTGTTTGAGTGCTTAACTGTATGTCAACTGTATTCTGAGTTTATACTTGCTAATGCAGAAAGGGTTTTTCCCTCAGAGAACTTGAGAGTCATACTTTGACCCTCCTCAAAGACAGCTTAGGAAGCAGCACAGGCTCTAACCTGTGAGGATAACAGTGGGCGCAAGGGCTTTGGGACTGGCGTCCAGACTGTGTGTCTGAAGATAAGATTTACACTGTCCTCTTTTTGGTGAGGCTTAAAACATTGGTGTGTTTTAAAAACATTGTTTATTCCTTACTCCTTGAAAATGGAGAAGTTAGATTTCACAACTACATATAACCCAGATTTGAATCTAGACGATATAAACTTAATCTTCCTGGATCACTGTACTCTTTTACGTGGTGTGTTGGAAACAGTGTAATCTTGGATGTGGGACAACAAGCACTGCAGTGTATCTAAGCACCCAGGACAGTCAGGAAACACAAAATAGAGGAGGCTTCTTTTTGTTTATTTTTACCTGGAATACTCTGAGTAAACATCTCCAGTGCAACAAAAGCCCCACGATTATGAAGCTCCCAGTTGTCTTAAGTTGGACCCCACAATTTACAGCCAGACTAGAGACATTGAATGATGAGGACAAACCTTAGAGAAATATGAAGTTATCGTGAAATTGTTCAAATGACTTCATTTTTGCTGGAAAATCTATGTGTGAAATACCACTCCCCTAGATGCCTGTGCTAGTTAGTAACTGTCTGAAAAAACACTTCAGTTTCTTGAAGTTTACATATTTGTCCAAATAACTTAATGCAAATAACTTAATGCTGTGATTCTCTCTCTCTCTCTCTCTCTCTCTCTCTCTCTCTCTCTCTCTCTCTCTCTCATTGGTCACAATTTTAAGTTAATAATGGGGCTTAGGTACCCGATTGATTCTAGGCTGAGAGTTGACCTTTGTGTGTTTGTATGCAATTCAGAATTGACCCTTTTAAGCAACAGTTTAGGCTTAATAAAATGGTAACTAGATGGCCACCCTGGAAAGAGCGTGTTAGGATATGTTGTTTCTTTTCTAAGTAAAATGGATAGTTGGCAAATCTTATTAGAGATAATTTTACATGTCTATTTATTTAGTAAATGATAATAAACGCAGAACAAGCTAGATACACTTATTCTCATTTCCTAGGCAAAGAGCCACGCTAGACTGGGACTAAAGGAGGTGAAGAGCAGGCTGAAACACAAGGTGCGTCTGCCTTCCTGGTCGTCGTACTTCCCCCTGATTTTGTATGAGTCTGTAGCTCCATGCACTACAAACTGAGTGAGATTTATGTTTTAATGGCTTTTAAAAATGCTCTCCTTTTGTTGAAGAATATATTTTTCCTAGCAAGCCCTCTGGCAGCTAACTCCCAGCTATTCTATATGCATCAACTGAGTAATCTTTGTATTGTTCGCATAGTTTGTCATAGAATGTGGAGTTCTTCGAGGATACTCTTAGCAGGATGTATGTTTTCATAAAGTTGATTGCCTTTGCACTACAGTCGAAGAGCTTACTTCAAGCTGCTCATTTTTAAAAAAATATATTTGTGTTGAAATTAATTAAAAAATGCTACCATTTGGTTTTATAGGTTCATCCCAATGGTAATTACTACATTGAGGAATGTTCCTAATTTATAAAAGATCATATATGATATTTGATTTTGAATCTATGGGTATTCCAGGTGTCATGTGAATACTTACAGGTCTATATTTATGTGTTTGGTTTAATTACAAATTATGTCTTTGCAATTTTATTAATAATTTGTGTTCTGAATTTTTACATTTGAAGAAAATAAACTACTTAAAAATCTTCCATTCTAGTAATGGTGAACATTTATGTTCATATAAATTTTATTTCAACTAGTCAAAGTATGGCTTATTTTTTAATTTAATTAAATCACACCATGGAAAATCATTATTTCCTCAACATATTCTTTAAAATTATACCTATAGTGCCTTTTCTTTTCATGTTTAACAGGCAACCTTATTAATGAGCTAACTTTAGTTTAAAAGTGGAGTATTGTAAAATAATTCTACTTTTATTCATGTATAGGACAATGAGGAAGATTATGGGACCTGTTCTGGTTTGGTACAGTATACACCAGTTTACACTTTACACAGTGAAAAGGGAGAAAGCAGAGAGAAGCCTACGCTGGCCCAGGTGAGAATGCTACCCTCTGTGTCCCAGAGTCCACAGTCTCAGCACATTCTTTAGGAGTAGTTTGAGCTGTTGATACTTCTCTTATTCGAAAACAGCATTGCTGGTCAGGGAGAGAGTAGTGCACTCAGGACTTACATAATGGAGAAACAAATAGCCCTACTCTGAAAACCCCATCTTGATGCAGGCATGGAACATCCCACACATTCCAAACATAATCTTATTATAATATTTATTACAATATTGGATCTGTGTGTATCTAGATATCGTAGCACCTAAAAAAAATATAGAAAATATGAAGCAGTGCTATTGCCAAGCCTTTTGCATTTGGGTTACTTAACTTGTGTTTCGTCACGTCTTCAAAGAGTGTATACCCCAGTGAGTCTGAGAGACATTTAAATTTGTGATTATGTACAGTATGAGCAGAGTAACTTAGAACAACAATAATAATGCGTGACCCAGACACCCAGCATTAAAACAGTATTTGGAAATGCAAGGGTGAAGCACTGGCAAATGGCCCTCCTCCTGGGCTGGGCTGCCTCCTGATGGGCATCCTGTGAGCCATCCTCGCTGTTCACCTTGTAACTGAGAGTGCCATGAAGATGCTTCCCTGATGAAATCTTAGCCAACAGCACTGTACACTGTCAGGCTGTCCCCCTTTGTGACAACATGTGTGACAGGAAGCTCAGTCCCTGTGCTACCCGGGATCAAGAAACAGTTCTGTATCATTTATCACTAGCTAGGAACAACTCAAAAGTTGAAGGATCATTTTTACTTAAAGTATGTTACTTTTCTCCATAGTAAACGTAAAAACTCATGAAGCCAAACCATCATAGCATGGAGACTGACTATATGCATGATTTTTTTCTGTACCTACATATTTTGCTTGCTATTTTTATTTAAAACTTCTGTTCAAATGCTGATATCACTAAAAATATTGTCCCAAGAGGCAAACTGTTTAGAAAAATAGCACTGTATTCTCTTAGAGTAGACTCCAGAAGGTTTTAACCAGTTAAACCTTGCATACCAAATTGCGGTTGATTAGGCATCTTAAGAAATGGGCTTTAGAGTCAAATTCATATAGGGCCTGCAAAGCTCCTTTTACAACAGCTGCCAAGGCTGACAGCCAGGCTCATCATAGTACTGTCTGGGGCTCATACACGCTTAGGGCCAGAACAGGACACCTTAAGGAAGGTTGATTTGGCTCACAGTTTGGGGTACAACCCACTGTAGCAGGGAGTCTGCATGGCAGGGGTTTAAGCAGCTGGTCACATGGCATACACTTGATTTCAGTGGAGAAATCAAGAGGAAACATTTCAACTCCATATTTTGTGATCTTGACACCCAAATATAATACTTTAAAACCATATCCTTCCTTTCACCTTTTGTCCTCACTGGCTCATAGTTATCCCATAATCCAAAATGCATTTAGCACACATCCAGAAGTCCCTATAGTCTCTAGTAGTGCCAGACTCTTCCTCTCATCTGAGACTAAAGGCAATCTCTTAAGTAATGTAATTCCAATGTGCAATGGCATAGAACACACATCACACTCCATAAAGGAGAGAGACAGCAGTGACCTAGCCACATGAGACCGACAGCCATAAGCAACACTAAATCTTTCAGCTTCATGTCTTATATCTGCCTCATGATAGAATCACCTGGGTAAAGACTTGGGTAGCCCTTTTCCTCCATCTTTGCAACCTGGAGCACATAGCGCAGCTGCAGTACGTACACTCAGTTTTCTTCAGCTAGCGTCTCAAACACTTGGCATCTTCAAAATTCCCGAGTCTGCATTGTGATTTATACTTTGTTAGAAGTTTCATTAAATGGCTCTGTGGGCTATCTTTCCAGGGACTGCAGCCGGGTCTCACACTGCCTCACCTTAGCAGCTCTCTAGAACGCTGCTCTTCTTCCCACGCCCTTATTTCTCTATCTTTTATGCCTGCACAGCCAATACCTAGTGAACAAAGCAAGCTGCCAAGTTCAGTTGCCAGCTGTGCCAGTGCCTGGCTCCCTTGGACCACAATGGCATCAGCATCTGTCTGCTGACCCTGAGAAAAAAACACTTCTCAAGGTAGTTCCTTTAGAGCACAGAACTCCTTCAGTAAAATTCTCAGTACAGGCCATCTACTTTCAGATAAACTTGCATTTTCACAATGTGGAGCCTATGACAAGTTGGGTCTTGTTCTCAAAACATGTTTCTTATTGTCCCAGTGTTCAGTCTAGGTTTCTGCTTAATGCCATCCATCCCTATAGTGATTCCAGCAGCTTTTAAACCTGCTAAATCTGTAAGGTGAAGTTTTCCCATGCTCTTTTTCTTACCACATTATATTTCTCCATGTTTGGTACCACTTTTTGCTCCCTGTCATCGTGGGAGAAAGTAACTCACAGCCTGAGTGCTCTCCTACCTTGGCATTTCCCTCCACCATATCAATTATTTGAGTTCCTCTGTATTTGGCCCCACTTGAGTTTTTAGAAGATAGGCAGAATGCAGCCGATTCTTGATGTCATTACCACATGAATAGACTAGCTCAGATCCCCGTAGAGCCCCTGCAATTTGAAATTTCATGAGCCAGACCTCTGTGCACACATTCCCGTCAGCACTCCTATCTTCCAGCTCCCACTTGTCTCTCTTTACAGCCTTCATGGGCTTTTCTACCCCAAAGTTTTAAATTCTTCACATTCTTCCACTCTACCACTGTTCCAAAGACTATGAACCACATTAGTAGGTTGATCACAGCAGTGGTACTGCTGTCATTCCAGTTAGTCACTTTTCTCACTCCCAGGACAAAGTCATTTTAAGGAAGGAAGGAAGGTTTTATTTTTATCATGGTTTGAGGTCACAAGCCATGTGCAAAACTTTGTGGACTTTAAGGCCGATGGTCACATAACATCTGCAGTCACAAAGGAAGGAAATGAGTGTCCCTGTGCTCCTTTCTTCCTTTTTACTCAGTTTGTGCCCCAACCTGTGGGGGGGTGTTGCCCACATGCAGGGTGGATCTTCCATTCTTATTAGCCCGGTCAGTCTGAAACAAGCCTCACAGCTCTGCCGGGATTATTTAAAAGCTCATCAAATCGACAGTCAAGATTAATAATCACAGTACTATGAAATGTTTATGATAATAAAGTACTATTACATTTCTGATTGAGCCAGCATTGCAATACTGGAACAGAATACTTGAGCTTGAGAATAAAGAACATAAAGAACAGAAAAGTATTTTGTAGATGTTTGAAGGTTGGAAAGTCTGGGTAAAGGCTGACATGTTATAAAGACATAAAGGTAATGTGCTACATTGTCATATGGCAGAAGGGCAGGGCAGAGCAGGACGTTCAGGTATGCATGGTGCCTTTACATGAATTTGGGTAGGAACACTGTTGCCTCAGCAGTCTTAGGAAGAAAGGAGTCTGGTAGATCTGTTATTATTATTATTATTATTATTATTATTATTATTATTATTACTACTACTACTAATTTTTTTAGAGAGGAAAGATTTCACCTTATATCCTACAGTACATTATGAATGGTAGTCAGGACAGGAAATCAAACATGAACTTGGAGGCAGGCACTGAAGAAGGAGGAACAGAATTACAACCTTGTGCAGCTGATCAAGGATGGCACTTGCAATAGTAAGTCATCAGTCAAGAAAACACTCAATCATCTTATGCCTGCTAGACAATCTGATGGAGACAGTTCCTCAACTGAAGTTTCCTTTTTCAGTTTGATTCATGTTAGACTACATTTGATCAAAAACAAAGAAAGAAAACGAAAAAAGAAAAAGAAAGGAAGAGAGGAAGGGAAGAAGGGAAAAAGGAAGAGAGAAAAAGGAAGGAAAGAAGGAAGGAAGGAAGGAAGGAAGGAAGGAAGGAAGGAAGGAAGGAAGGAAGGAAGGAA
>JADRCD010236539.1:0-11624 GCA_019843815.1 Montemys delectorum | reverse complement strand
CTCTTACCGGATGAGCCATCTCAGCAGCACCTATTTCAATCTTCTTGTATCTTTTGAGGCCTGATTTGTGACCAATTATATGGTCAATTTTGGAGAAGGTACCATGCGGTGCTGAGAAGAATGTATATTCTTTTGTTTTAGGATGAAATATTCTATAGATATCTGTTAAATCTATTTGGTCCATCACTTCTGTTAGTTTTACTGTGTCTTTGTTTAGTTTTCATTTCCATGATCTGTCCATTGCTGAGAGTGGGCTCTTGAAGTCTCCCACTATTATTCTGTGAGGTGCAGTGTGTGCTTTGAGCTTTAGTAAAGTTTCTTTTATGAATGTGGGTACCCTTGCATTTGGAGCATAGATGTTCAAAATTGAGAACTCTTCTTGGTATATTTTTCCTTTGATGAGTATAAAGTGTTCTTCTTTATCTTTTTTGATAACTTTTGGTTGAAAGTAGATTTTATTTGATATTAGAATGGCTACACCAGCTTGTTTTTTGGGACCATTTGCTTTGAAAATTGTTTTCCACTGGGTGGTGGGGACGCACGCCTTTAATCCCAGCACTTGGGAGGGAGGGAGAGACAGGTGGATTTTTGAGTTCAAGGCCCTGTCTCGAAAAACCAAAAAAAAAAAAAAAAAAAAAAAAAAAAAAAAAAAAAAAAAAAAAAAGAAAAGAAAATTGTTTTCCAACCTTTAACTCTGAGGTAGTGTCTGTCTTTGACACTGAGGTGTGTTTCCTGTATGCAGCAAAATGCTGGATCCTGTTTATGTATCAAGTCTGTGAGTCTATGTCTTTTTATTGGGGAATTGAGTCCATTGATGTTAAGAGATATTAAGGAATAGTGGTTGTTGCTTCTCGTTATTTTTGTTGTTAGAGGTGGAATTATGTTTGTGTGGCTATCTTCTTTTTAGGTTTGTTGAAAGATTACTTTCTTACTCTTTCTAGGATGTAGTTTCCCTCCTTGTATTGGAGTTTTCTGTCTATTATCCTTTGTAGGGCTAGATTTGTGGAAAGATATTGTATAAATTTGGTTTTGTCATGGAATATCATGGTTTCCCCTTCTATTGTAATTGAGAGTTTTGCTGAGTATAGTAGTCTGGGCTGGCATTTGTGTCCTCTTAGGGTCTGAATAACATCTGCCCAGGATTTCTAGTTTTCATAGTCTCTGGTGGGAAGTCTGGTAGAATTCTGATAGGTCTGCCTTTATATATTACTTGACCTTTTTCCCTTACTACTTTTTTTCGAAAGATTTATTTACTTATTATATGTAAGCACACTGTAGCTGTCTTCAGACACCCCAGAAGAGGGTATCAGATCTCATTATCAGATGGTTGTAAGCCACCACGTGGTTGCTGGGATTTGAACTAGGGATCTTCAGAAGAGCAGTCAGTGCTCTTAACCACTGAGCCATCTCTCCAGCCCTCCCTTACTACTTTTAATATTCTTTCTATCTTAATTTTGTGCATTTGGTGTTTTCACTATTATGTGATGGGAGGAATTTCTTTTCTGGTCCAGTCTATTTGGGGTTCTGTAGGCTTCTTGTATGTTTATGGCATCTCTTTCTTTAGGTTAGGGAAGTTTTCTTCCATAATTTTGTTGAAGAGATTTACTGGCCCTTTAAGTTGGGAATCTTCACTCTCTTCTGTAACTATTATCCTTAGGTTTGGTCTTCTCATTGCATCCTGGATTTCCTAGATGTTTTGGGTTAGGAACTCTTTGAATTTTGCATTTTCTTTGACTGTTGTGTCAATGTTTTCTATGGTGTCTTCTGCCCCTGAGATTCTCTCTTCTATCTCTTGTATTCTGTTGGTGATGCTTGCATCTATGACTCCTGATCTCTTTCCTAGGTTTTCTATCTCCAGGACTGTCTCCCTTTGTGATTTCTTTATTGTTTCTTTTTTTATTTTTAGATCCTGGATGATTTTGTTCAATTCCTTCACTTGTTTGATTGTGTTTTCCTGTAATTCTTTAAGGAATTTTTGTGTTTCCTTTTTAAGGGTTTCTACCTGTTTACCTGTGTTCTCCTGTGTTTCTTTAAGGGAGTTATTTATGTCCTTCTTAAAGTCCTCTATTATTATCATGAGATGTGATTTTAAATCAGAGTCTTACTTTTCTGTAGTATTGGGAGAACTGGGCTTTGATGATGCCAAGTTGCCTTGGTTTCTGTTGCTTATGTTCTTGCCCTTGCTTCTTGCCATCCTGATATCTCTGGTGTTAGCTGGTATTGCTGTCTCTGACTGTGGCTTGTCCCTCCTGTAAGCCTGAGTGTCAGTACTCCTGGGAGTTCTCTCTGGGATGAATTTGGGTGTGGAGAGCTGTCGCACAGGGTCACCTTCAGGGTGCAGATGGCAACCTGAAGGGTTCTGTTCCAGGCTGTTCTTGGTTCCTATGTCCTGATGACTCTGGGCTGGTCCTTTTGGGCCAGGAATTTGAGCAGAAATGGCAGTGTGCTCACAGGTATGTGCTCACAGGTGTGCCAGCATTCCTAGGAGACTAGCTCTCTCCTAGTGTTATTTGGATATGGAGCTCTGTGGCACAAAATCAGCTCCAGGTGCAGACCCTGGTAGATCTTTATGAAGAAGACCACTCATCTAATAATTCAGCACTCACTATGTCAGCCATTAACAGAAGAAAAACATGGAAACATCCTGAATTCATGAGACTGTTTTTGTAGCAAACTAAATGATTTCTCCATTTTTCTTTTTATTAAGCTTACTTTCACAGACTATCATTAGTTTCAAATGTTATTATCAAATTCTGATTGTGTTACTAAATCACATCTTTGAATGAAGTCATTATGTGCATAGAAAATAACCAGTACATCACACACTGACATTAAACTAGGCAGTGCTTTCGTATCTGCTTTTGTGACACCACTACCAATTCTTGACTGCTCACAAGTTTCATTGCTTTAAATCTCTCTGGTAAACATTTTTGCCAGCTCTGTAATAGATTACTTAAAAGATATTTACCATAGAGAACAACTTTTTTGACGAGCAAAAAACATCTTCAATAGAATTCCTTAAGATAAAAACATTTCAATCACAGGAATCCTTTTTCCAAATGTCTAAGTTAAGATATTCTTCATATGCCAATTATTAAATTTTCCTTTTATAACAGGATAAGACATTTATGTTATAATTTACTAACTTCTGTTTTTTCATATTTCATGTTAATTTCTAGAAATGGGTTTTTAAGTTGTATATCCTAACATACAAAATGACAAGATGATTACATTTAAGCAAAGTAACCAATAAACAAATTCTCCATCACCTTCAAAGGTGACTTTCTGTGGTTCTTAAGAGCATGTTAGACTTGGCATTAGAGACGTAGCAGTTTTCCAATATGAGATACATTATTAGTAACTGTGATCCTTCCCAAGTGCATCTGATGGAAAAATTAGTATAGAACTAGATCAAACTTGATTTTAAAAAGGAGGTTGCTTTTGACATTCAGTAAAATATCTCTTTGTCTTGCTTTCTGCATTTTTAATTGATATGTTGTTAACATCACTCATTATATTCCTAGGCTGCTATAAGAATTATAGATAACGTGACTAAAATATCTTCATAAATAATAAGTACAATAGGTAGTCTACAATTGGTAGCAGTCCATATATACACATGTGTCATGAATGGCAAGTCCTTTGTAACAATGGCCCTGTTAGACTTTCTTCTTTTGTGAAGTTCCTGTCCTTAGTCACTTGACAGCTCTGTGGCCACAGAAGTAGCAGGTATTCATCTTCACTCTAAGTGGGGTCCTGACTGCTGCCTTTAGCATATGATTTGAAAAGCAATATACATCTTGTATTATGAATAAATCTCTGGTCTGTAATTTTGTAAGATGGTATTTGTTTTATTGTCAGCTTCATTAAAAAATGATTCTGAATGGACTTGTCTCATCCCATTCGGAGTTTTTTTTATTATCAGACATGGACCAAACTATGGAAAGAATATAGCTTTTCCAGTTTCCACCAAGATTTGCCAATGAAAGACTTTGTGTTTATTTAGTTTTCAGAATATTAAATGAAATTGTGATCATTTGAATTATAAGAATGTATCTTTATTTAACACAAGCAAAATCTATAGTGTGGATGCTATGGAAAAGAATTTAAATATGTCTGCCCCATTACTTTGCTTGTCTTTGGAATAGACTGTGAATCTATAATCTACCCCCAACAAATAGTAATTTGTGTGCTGGTCTGCTAATTAGTATGGCTATTTTCTGTTTTGTTGATGAGGCTTAAATAAATGTCAAGGGTACAGCCATGAAGAGCTCCCAATTAGGCTTCACATTTGTAAAATCCAGCCCTTTCCCTTTTGTGTGGAGATGACAGTTCTAACAGCCGCCCTAGCCTAACAGGACTCCAGGGAAAGGATCCTTCTCTGATTTTATTGAAAATAGGGCCTGTTTAGTCCAGTGAGAATACTGCTGTCGGTCATGGTGCAGAGCAGTTTTAATCCTATATACTTACCTTTTGTCAATTTTATATTAGTGGAATCCTAAAGAGTTAGTGAGCAATATTAGACCATTAATTCTAACTCTGTCGTATGAAATTGTCTAAAATGTAATAGAAAATTTTAAAAATAAGAGAAAAATCCCTTTCAATAATAAATTTATAAACCTGAACCAGGATATGCTTTAAAGGATAAAAACATTTTTTGTCTTAGTCCCACAATCTCTCTCTGTCTCTGTCTCTGTCAGTCTGTCTCTCTCTGTCTCTGTCTGTCTATCTCTCTCTCATACACACATACACATACTCATACACATACTCAGCTAACAACTGTACTAGTGAACAAGCGTGAGAGCTCAGCCGTACCATGAGTCAACATTAACAGATGGACTGCCCTAAGCACGGCAGTTCACTGGACAAAATCTTGTGGAAGAGGCCCACCCGACCAAGACCGAGGGAGCTTTTTGTTGCTAAGCCTGATTAAAACCCTGGCACATATACCACTTTTAACTGTTTCATGCCTAGGACAGAAGCCAATCCACTAGTTTCTCCCTTTCTACCATCTAGATAGTTTATATAAACCTTTGCAGGGAAGGCTGGCCTTTCTTTTGCAGTCAAAAGTGTCCTCGCCAATAAATACTCACTAGGAATGGAGGCAGGACTTTGTACAGTGTTTAAGAGCCTGGTTACTACTATTGCCAGCGTACCACAATACTGCTGGCTGGGCTTATACACAAGCTAGCACTTGGACGGGAGAGCAGTGCTTCCTTAAGTAACTGATGAAGAAGTCCTCATCATAAGATATGAGTGAGAATTCTTTTCTATATACACACTCACTTAAAGTGAAATTTTGGTGTTTCTTTATATGTTAAATTGCTTACAAAACATTCTAACTGAATTAAATAGCATACAACAAGTTTATAATTGATAAATAGTACATTTTTATCTTTAAAAAATGTGCCCTAGAGGTAGACACATTATATATACAAACATATGTGTATATATATACACACACACACGTAATATATATTATGTAATATATATAGATACATAATATTATACATAATATATATTACGTGTGTGTGTGTGTGTGTGTGTGTGTGTGTGTGTGTGTGTATTTTCCCAAAGAGAATTGCAAACAAATCATTTCATAGCCGTAGTAGTGGGGGGGATATCAACAAAATCCCACCATCTTATCATATTCAATGAATATGATAATCAGATAGTTTATGTTTTATAGACTGTTTTTCACACTACAAATGTGTATAATGTGTACTTACAAATGTAAGTAATTTAAGTACAATTTAAAATACAAAACTTAGATACTGCCGGGCGGTGGTGGCACACACCTTTAATCCCAGCACTTGGGAGGCAGAGGCAGGCAGATTTCTGAGTTCAAGGCCAGCCTGGTCTACAGAGTGAGTTCCAGGACAGCCAGGGCTGTACAGAGAAACCCTGTCTCAAAAAACCAAAAAAAAAAAAAAAAAGCCAAAAAAACCACTTTAGATACTATTAAATTATGCAGCTTATAAAAAAGCAAGAAACTCATGTGAAATTGTGTTTCATTTATGAAAACATATTAATGCCAAAGTTTTGTTTATAAGAGTGGACTCTGAAGTAAACTATAACTAATAAATGGTAGCACTTCTTGTTGAGACATAGGTAGTGTAAAAAGTTGGTATAGTTGTCATTTGTAGTGACACACACCAGGAACATCACAAGTTCAAAGTCAGCCTAAATTACGTAGCATGATTGGCTACATAAGAAGTGGCTCAAGGAAGTAGCCACTTACTTCTTCACAAGAAAAAAATAATTATAAATAACAAATCAAGAAAAATAATTGTATTAGCATAGGTTAGAGGAGGGATATGGCAAATAAATATCAAGAATACATGGTTCTGTAAAATAAGTTTTACATAAGATATACAATTATTACTTTTATAGTTCGAAATTTTATCATTTCCTCCAAGCCTTTCCACATACCCATACTGTTCTCCCTCAGAATTGTGGTGTCTGTCCTCACTAATTGTTCGTACATATATGTATATACATGTTCTCCTGAACACAGCCCCCTCAGCCTGTACGTTGTTAGTTCCATGTATGTTTTCGGGGCTGACCTCCTGGTATCCGTACCCAGCTGGCACTTTGCACTGGAGAAGCCCGCTTCCCCCTCAGCGTTGACAGTTGCCTATTGCTCTTTGTGTGCTTTCTCCTGCCCATATCGGACATGTCTGTGGTTGTCCTTGTTCAGCTGGGGGTTAGGTAGTCACAGCTTCTGATATTACTAGACCATCTCACAGTAAACTCCCTGAACCTCTGGCTCTGCCCCCTCTTCCAAAGTGTCCCCTGAGCCTTAGGTGCTGGAGTTGTTTTGTGGATGTGTCCCATTGGAACTGAGCTCCACAAAGCTGCATTTTGATCTGCCGTGGTTTTCTGTAACAGCTTTCATCTGTTGCAAAGAGAAGTCTCCTTGATGAGAGGTGAGGACTATACATCTCTTTGGGACAGGGACAAACATTCTGAATGTGGCTAGAGTTTATGCTGGTCTAGTAAGGTGATTATAGGCTCTCCGACAGCGGCTGCACTAGCACTGGGTAGATGGCTAGGCCCAGTGCCGGGAATGACTCCCTTCCTTCTGAACAGGACTTAGCAAGACACATAACTCTGAGACACATGGTAAGCAGCCAGTTTTGATTGTATGTTTATTTTAGCCCAATATTGAAGGCACTAGTAAGGTAAAACGCTAGTTGAAGTAATAGAGAAATGTTTTAAGACACTTTAAATGATAATACACTTTGAAATATGTTAAGTGAACATGAGCATAAGAAGTATTGCCTAGGTAAGAACACACTCTAGCAATGTGTAGTCCAGGGTCTCTTCACATTGGATTTACTCGAATTTACTCTAATGTCAGTAACTTATACAGTTGGTTTTCTAGTAAAATAGACAGGTACCATTTTGTTAATTAGGAAGAAGTTATTTTCTCCAATGGAACACTATTTCTTTCAAACATTTCATATTTAGTTGTAGTTAAAATTGTTTAAAAAGAAAATGGGTTCTGGATTACAAACATGCCCTCTAGTGGAAGTTGTGTGAAACTTTCCTTAGAAGGTAATTTATAGTCCCAGGCTCGTAAGCATTCAAGCTGTGGTTCAGTAACTGGGATTTAACTTAAATTTTACTTTGCAGAACAATACTTGGTATATTATATAGCATAATGGAAATGGTTATATTTATGCACAAAACATCATGATATAATAGACCTGTGTTTATAGTGGAAGTAGCTACTGTGAACTAATGGCTTTTCCCTCTATCAATACCAGTACTCATCTATTATATCATGATGTTTTGTTTTGTTTTCTATGAGCTCCACTTGACTCTTCTTTAAAATTGCCGTGTTTGCTATCATTTATTTCCTCATGCACTGCTTATCTGATCATTAATGGCTCATAATTCTTAATTGCATTCTGGACTTTATATGTAGAGTATATTAATATTTGCATCTATAAATGAACATGCTTTTTCTTTTATAATGTTATTAATAATTACAAGCAGGTATGTGTGTCTGGAATTAGATTTTGTTATTGATAAGTATATCAATGGGATGCCATGATCTTGTGTTTTTGTAGAATACTTCTGGAGAAAGTTCTAGATGCTCTCAGTTTTCCTGATTCATCCTAAGCTTTCTGAAGTTTTTGTCTACCTGAGCCATATTTGGCCAGGGCTGAACTTGGTCCAGGCCTTGTGGCTTTTCTGTGTATCTTCAGTCTTAGGCAAGCTATGTCCCTTTACCACCACTGTAGGCTTTAGGGCAGCACTGTTAGTTCATCTGTGTCCTTGTGGCAAATACCTCAAAGAAACAATTTTCCCTAACAGCCTTGGGAATAAAGATATAGAAAAGTGTGTTGTGTGTCTGTCTGTCTGTCTGGCAGTCTCTGCTCTCCTGATTATCTCCTTGTTTGTTGCCAAGGCCTTCTGACGGTTGAGGCTCAGTTTCCTTGGTTACTGTGAGTCGGGATAAAAGTACTTAGGATATACTTTTTAGGTTATCTGGACTCTGTCAATGTTCAGACGAGGGTGGCATTCTCTAGAAGTTTTCTACATCGAGTAGAAACTTAAAGATAGTTTTAGTTAAATAAAGATGGAAGTTAGTTAGACAAAGATGGAAGTAGGAACTAAAAGATAAGAGTCTCAGTCTCAGGCCTGTAAGATAGCTATGATATTAGAGTGGAATGGAATGGAATGAAATGGAATGGAATGCTCACAGGTGTGTTGAGTTTTATCTGTGTGTATATATGTGAATCACCAGTGTGCCCGGGGCCTGAGGAGGCCAGAAGAGGGCTTCAGATTTCCTGGAAGTAGAATTTGAGTGTTGTTTTGACTAGTTCTATGTGCTGGGAACCAAACCCAGGTCCTCCTCAAGAGCAGCGTGTGTAGGTGGGAGGTAAAGGGAGGCAATAAGGCCCAAAAGGCTGACAAGGAATGTGAGGTGAGTGTGGGCATCAGCTGGAGGACTCGTGTATGGTCAGGGCCATATCTAAATCACTGCTGACAGAGCTACTGTATGCCCTGCTCAGGGCTGGCCTTGTCAGCTTTTTACCCAGTAACAACAGGAATCATGAGCTCAATCCATGTGCTCTCACAGATCATGAGACTTGTCAGCCCTTCCAGTCCCCTAAGTGCACCAACAGGAGGCTGGTTAATCATCAGGCTCGGCGCTAGTCTCCTGCCTCGCATCATCAGGCTCGGCGCTAGTCTCCTGCCTCGCATCATCAGGCTCGGCGCTAGTCTCCTGCCTCGCTGTGTCCTGTCTTCCTGGAGCTTGAGGATCTCCATCTCGCTGGCACAGTCCCTGCTTTAAAGTCAGGTTGAGACTTGACGTTATAGGCGTCTCCCTCTCTCACAGTTTCTCTGGACCCCTCAGGACATTCTCACACAACATGGCTATAATAGAACTAGTGTGTTAGTGGAGCATACACACCTGGGACAGAGTCTTAGCTCTGTCCCTTTCTGATTCTTACTCAAGTCACTGCTTCTTGACATTTGCCCTTATCGTACACAACATGGGAAAGTGTTCAGCACAGTTTGTGGCAAAGTAAGCTTGCCAAGGAAACATCTAAAACTGAAGCAAACCTTCTGTAAGTCTTTAACTGTGCTTCAGTTACTACCTATAAACATAAAAAAGGTATTTTAAAGTTCTTTTCAAATAACAAAACTACTGTGCATGTCCAAGGCACAGCATTTTGGGCTGTGATAGTTTCAGATTTCACAAATGGATTTTATGCATACCATCAGGTGCTTGCTTTAGACTCTGGATCAGCAAAAAGACTTTCTGGATTTCGATTACCTCACCCCAAGATGGGACAGTATCCAAATGTGTTCCTACTTTTAGAGGCTGGGAGATAGCTCAGTGGTGTGGAACAGGCCTGGACTCTGTTCCCAGCACATCAAGCAGTTAACAACACTCAGAATTTAGTTCCAGGGAACCTGAGATCCTCTTCTGACTTCCTCAGGCTCCAGGCACACAGGTGACTCATTATATACATGCAGGCAGTAACACATACACATACAAATAAATAAGTCCTTAAAAAAGATTAGGTTATGGTTTTAAAAAGTCTATGTAGTAAACACACACACACACACACACACACACACACACACACACACACACACCTGTAATCCTATCCCTGTGGAGGCAGAGACAGAACTGTGAAGCCAAGGCTAGTCTGAACTTCATAGTGAGTCTGTCTTAGAAATGTTACATGTGTTATCAGAATCTGAATTCTGTGAAGGCCAAACAAGTTGTTTTCTGTTTCATCTGCTCCTATCAGTCCTGTTTCTCCCAACTCTCTCACCCCACCCACTATTCCCACCCTACCCCACCCTTGAGGTGAGCTGCACTTTGCCTTGTTAGCATTGTGTGCCATCTAGTGGTCACAAGGGCAACTGCAAGCTTCCCAGGCTCCTTGCCTTGGCGGTTTGCAGCCTGAGATGCTTCCCAGAAGGCATTGCAGGGAAGGTAGCATTTATCTTGCTATTGCAAGGAGACTGAATTTGCTTCTTGAGTTCTCCTCCAACGTTCAGTTGTGTGGTTCTGTGACTTAGCCCTTTTCTGTGAGGTCATGTGTGTTTTCTTTCCTTTAAACAGTTCTGGCCTGCATCAGTCTTCTTTATTTCACTAGGTGTCTACAGGGGGTCAGCCCAGAAAGAGAAAGAACCACTAACAGTTTTCATTCCATACTGATAGACGTTCTCTTCAATATTGTGACATGTGACACTTCCCCACCATCCTCGTATATTTTCACACACACTAAATGTGCACTTTCCCTTTTCACTCTCACAGAGGCTGACTTGCATTTTATAATTATATGCTCAGAATTTAGATTGAGATTTGTGATGTTCAGTTCTAAATCTCATTTTTAATTTCTTTTTCTAACTGATAGGAGCTTTGCCTGCCTTACATTCTTTTTAAATATTTCTTTTAATCTTGTGTCTGTGTGCATTAGTTTGTGTGAGCGTATGTAAATAAGATCAGCGGTATCAATAGGCACTAGAATTACAGGTAGTTGTGAGACACCCATATTGGGTACTGGGAAATGAACTCAAGACCTCTGCAAAAACAATACACGCTCGTAACCACGAAGCCATCAGCCTCTATTTTCTACACCCAAGGTTCCTGTGATACCTGGCTTCTAGAAAGTGGTAATTGCCCACCTGTATGTAGCTCTGAAGCCTCTAGTGTTTCTTTCTTGTTTGCAGGAGGGTTATTCCTCATGTAGAGGAAATATGCTTTATTACTGTATTTGTACCATGGAAGCAGTAAGATGTGTACTAGCTGGTGCGTACTGCACATCTGTGCAATGAAGAGGGGCTACAAATACAGATGTGCCCTTATCTTGAAGATCCAGCTTTTAGTAAGCTCCCAGAAGACAGTTGAGCCCGTGGCCTTCCGTTGCTCCATGTTATCTGGGACTGTGAATCTGGCAGTGGTTCTTCTGTGCCACCCTTGCCCACATTCTCATCCCCTCGGTCTCCTGCTAAATCTATGGTGCCTATGTAACACAGGGTTACGTAGGTCCCGCGGTCTTTTTAATAAGTGTATGCCACCTAGTGGTCTGAAGAGGAACTGCAAGTTTTAATGGCCCAGAAAGCAACATGAGTACCATGATAGTAAC
>JADRCD010236538.1:0-17740 GCA_019843815.1 Montemys delectorum | reverse complement strand
CAGGGTTTCTCTGTATAGCCCTGGCTGTCCTGGAACTCACTTTGTAGACCAGGCTGGCCTCAAACTCAGAAATCCACCTGCCTCTGCCTCCCAAGTGCTGGGATTAAAGGCATGCACCACCACCACCCGGCAAGACTGGCCTTTTAAAAACAACTTTATAGTAAGTCATTCTCATATATATATATATATAAACTGAAAGTTAATTGGTTCTCTCTCGCAACACACATTTTGATTTTATTTTTGTTGCCTTGTGACTAGAAACATTAGCTTCCACTAGTTCCTTTTCTTCAAACATGCCTGGCTGAGTCCTTTCCTTCCCAAGGACTTGGCTTGTGTGGGGTTGAACACATCTGTAACGAAACCAGTGAACCCCAGTGGGAGCTGAGATCTGTTTCTCTGGAACCAGGGCCTCTCTCTTCCTTTGTTCTCAGTATTTCCTGGCAACGTGTCCACAAGCACATGCTATCAACAGATGGTAACAGCATAATTGGGATTTTTATCATAACATATCCCCCCATGCTCCCATCAAGCACAGAGACGTATGGACTAGCCGGCTTTATCACAAGATTAAAAACACCTCCTTCAAACAGGCAGAGGCTCCAGTCCCTCCAAGAGAGACTCAGTCATTCAGTCAGATGTGGTTTTCGGGCATAAGTACTGAGCCCACTTCAGGGCTGTATCAGGTTCCCTTTCAGCTCACTTGTTAGGCATTAGAGTGATCAGCATGGCAGAGCAGAATTTATCCTGTAAATTGAGGCATCTAGTTGTGCCACAGAGCTGAAGCCTATTGCATTGGCAGAGCGCTCTGAACTTTGTACAGACAACTGTGCCTCCAAACCCACACAGATGGAAAGGTATCCTTTGCTTAACCCCATAGTTATGTGCTGAGCAAGTCAAAAGGCAAGCGGCATCAAATATGGAAAAGAACGTATCCAAGGAAGCTAAGAGGATTAGTGTTTGTATTCTGTTCTTCATGTTTGAACCTACAGCGTTACTTCTCAATATAATACCAAGATTACTCGGGCATGCCTGTGAACATGCACATAATTTGCATATTTTGGGAAATTCAAACATATTCCTTCCTAATTTATGGGTCTCTGAAGAAGGACTGACTACAACATTTGTAAGGCTTTGCCTTAATGGGGTATGTATCATCTGAAGAAGTTGAGGGGCTTTGTTCAGAGTGTATGCTGGTTAGAAGCACTGCACATTACATGCCGGATGATTAAAATCCCAGCAGCATTCATTTGGCAAATGTCTGCATCCTGTAATCAATAAGATTTATGTTTGGCCATCAGTAGCGAAGCAAAAGACGTTCCTCGGAAAGCTTGAGTTTAATATGGCAGTGCTTTCGGAGTGAGAAACAGCTGGCTCGGGTGCTTTGGCTCTTTGCAGAGAGAAATTACAGGTAGGCAAATGGCAGCCTCCCATAGCTCTGGTGGCCCTCAGTTCTGAAAACTAACTTTCAAGTCTAGAGATACGATTTTGTTTTTGTTTTGTTTTGTTTTGTTTTTCGAGACAGGGTTTCTCTGTATATCCCTGGCTGTCCTGGAACTCACTCTATAGACCAGGCTGGCCTCGAACTCAGAAATCTGCCTGCCTCTGCCTCCCAAGTGCTGGGATTAAAGGCATGCACCACCACTGCCTGGCTAGAGATACAATTTGAAGCATTGAGAGCTAGAGGCTTATGGCTACAAACTTTCAAGGCTGGGGACTACTGCACAGGGCCAACACCCTGTACATCTCTTGCTCATCAGCTCTTTAACTCTGGTTGGTTTTCTGGAATGTTTCTGATGAATGGAGCTCTCAGTTCTCATTAGTCTTCATTTGTATCTTTAGCGCCCCCCCCCTCTGTGTGTGTGTGTGTGTGTGTGTGTGTGTGTGTGTGTGTGTGGTGTCTGTGTATGATGTGTCTGCGTGTGTGTCTGTGTGTGGTGTGCATTCTTGCTCTCCTGCACATATGTCTGGGCATGCCAAGGCCAGAGGTTAATGTGGTACCTCCCTCTGTTATTCTCCAACTGGTTAATGAGGCAAGGTTTCTCTTACTGAACCTAGACTTGGCATTTCTGACAGAACCATTGGCTAATGACTTCTGGACATCTTCCTGCCTTGGTTTCTCTCCTCCAGCATGCCCCAGCCTCCAAGATCCTCACTGGGTCTCCTTACACTTGTGCATCAAGCACTTTGTCCAGTAAGCCATCTCCCCGGCTCTGTTTAGTGTGTAGTGTGTGTGTGTGTGTGTGTGTATGTGTGTGTGTGTGTGTTAGATTCTTAATATGTAGCTCACACATGGTTTGGAATGCTGGTCTTCTTGCCTGTGTCTTAAAAGCTGGGATTACAGGTGAATGCTAGGATGCCCAGCCCTGTAGTTTCCACTTCCCCTGCATTCTCAGTATTACTGTCTTATGGCTCCTTGTATGTGGGTCAGTGTGCCAGAGGCTTTCCACAGAGATCTCTGGTCCGGCCTGGTGCGAGAGCTCCGGCGAAGGGAAGTGAGCATGGGCAGGGAGAAGTCGCTTCTGCTGCTTCTGTTGCTGCATTTGGCCTCACCTCCATCTCAGTCCTGTTTTCCAGGTTACTCAGTTGCTCCTAGCTGCCCTGCACTGAGTTGGGTCAGGCTGGGCCAGTGAGAGGCCAACTAGCCAGTGAGGAGTGCGCAGCTTCAGGCTGCTCTTGAAGCTGCGTTTCCGGGAGAGCAAACCTCTCTCCAAGTGTTACAGCTCTTAGAACAAAAGGCTCAGAGGGCGGGAGTAGATCTTTCCCACACCTTTAATCCCCTGGATAGGATTTATGTACAATTTTGGGGGTGATTCAGGGTTCGACAGCAGGTATTTCTCATTGGTTTGGGCTAAGAGCTCGGGGAATCTTTATTTGCATGTAAGAAGGCTTGGTGTTGCTAATAACCTGACCAATATCATACATCTCTCCTGGGGGGGGGGGGGGCTGTGACTGCAACAGGAGCCAGGGGACCAAGAGGTGTGGTCGAACGAACACCTTCCCTCCCACGCAGGCAGAAATTACCACCCACCGGCTCTCCAGCCGTCCACACCTCTTGCTCTACCAGGACCAGGTTGCTTGCACAGACTACTGCCCGACGACACTTGTAGATTCTCCCCTGCTGTTCTCTAAACTGTTAGCTATCCCCTGACCCCAGTGTTTCTACTCAGACTTTGAATATCAGGGTCCTCAGCTCCTGATGACCCGCTTGAACTTCTCAGCTACCTTCCAGCTGCTGTTCCTGTGTTTCTCCATATCCAGCCAGCTCTGCCTGTGATGAAGAACTCAGTTATTAACCCCAAAGAGCAATTAGGGAGAAGTCTTTATCAGAGCAGTGGGAGTTAGTGTACAGGAGAGAAGCCTTTTAGATGATCCCACCACCAACCTGCTTATATAGCCAGAGAAGGGTTGTGATCTGACCAATCACAGCCATTCGTGCTTTGCTGCATCACTCACAAGCCTTACACACACGTCAGTCACAAGCATTTTTCTGAGTCTTCTCCTGCCCCACGAAAGAGTATCATTTTGAACAGGGTCATCCAGAGGCAGCATGGCTTATCTTGCTTTTAGTGGAGTCTCCCAAGGCTGGTGTAAAGGGCCTGCAGCAGTCATGACTGGAACAAGATATTCTGGAGTGTGCCTTCTGGACCCAGTTGCAGTTTTCCTGATAGCTGGAGAATAGTTTCTTCGAGGTGTCTGTCTGTCAAGGATTCCAACGATTCTCAGCTTGGATGCTGAGATGGTAGTCCGGCTGGTCATCAAGAGTGGATGATCCTGGTAGGACGGCTCCTCCCTCAGGGCAGCTAGACCTAAGGATCTAGTCAATCTAAAGGTTAAATCGTCTTGGCCTTCAACAGCTTACCTTATTTGAAGAAGTAAATACTGAAGAGTGCTTGCCATAGAGACCCATTATCAAGGCCATTATGATACCAACCGTGTAATCCTAGCATTTGGAGGTGGAGGCAGGAGGATCATGAATTTAAGATCCTTCTCAGCTTTATAATGAGTTACAGACCAGCCTGGGCTACATGAGACCCTGTGACAAAATACCAGACAAACAAACACTGGGACAAATTTTTGTATTGGGCCAGATTTCGGGATGCTTTTGCCTTTTGTTTTACATCTGTAACGAACTATCTTTTCCTTAGTAAATTAACTTTGCTCTATCAGAGGTCAGCTAGCTCACTGTGGGCTTCTCCACTCTGCCCCATTGATTCACAGTACTATTCTTAGGCCAACACCATATTGGGCTGCATATTGTGGTTTTATAGGAATTCTTATAAAGTACCAGTCCTCTGACCTTGTTCTTCATCACTAATTTGCTCTCACCAGGCTACTCTGGAAGCTGAGTCAGAAAGATTGCAAGTTCAAGGTTTGCCTGAGCTACAGAGTGAGTTCTAGGCCAGGCTGGGTAGGTAACATTGTAGGTAACTAGGTAGTGAAACATTGACTCAGGATAGAAAGTAAAAACATCACTGGGGATATGCTCAACCTTCAGCAAGGGGTATGCTGGAGTGCAGGGTTCTGAGGGAACTACTAGGAAAAGACCTAACATCCACCACCCCAAACACGTGCCTGTGTACATGTCATAAGCCCCAAGCACTAAGGTCACAGAAACCACAGGAACCCCCTGTCCCTTCCCTCACCCCACAGCACCATGGGAAGTCTGCTAGGGCCAAAAGAATCTGAGAATATCTCCTTTCTACCCAGTACAGCTCTGTAAGCACTGTGTTCTTTTATTGCTTATTTTCTCTTATTTAATTATCCCTCTTTCCTATGTGTCTCTTGTGGTTCTGCATTTTTGGGGGGTACTGTTCAATTAGGTTTCTGGATGACTGTTTATGGTTCTCTATGCGGTTCGCTATAAAATTTTCTTTCCTATACTTTCCAGTCACACCATATATATATATATCTTTATTCCCATGTCTGTTCTTTCTCTTACCTTTATCCTACCCTCTTTTTATTCTCCCATAGGTTTAACAGTTTCAAAAATCTGTGACCCTAACAGTATCCCAGCCTTCTCCTCCTACCTACTTTATCGTCCCTATGTTTTTCTCTTTTCTCTTCTTTCTTTTCTTTTCTTTCTTTCTTTCTTTCTTTCTTTCTTTCTTTCTTTCTTTCTTTCTTTCTTTCTTTTTTAGCCAAGGCCAAAACAAAAGCATCGGTTCAGTTTTATTTATACCTTTTAGAAATTCTCAAGTACATGAAGTTATGGGATATACAGTAAACCTAATAACTTAAGAACTGCCCCCCCCCAAAATGGATGGAGAAGGGGGAAAAGAGGGGGGAGAGCTAGTGACAGCCATTTCCACCACTCACTAATTAGTAAGTTATTATCAACTGATTTTAATCATATAACTTACATAAAAAATAGGGTGATATAGTCCCCTGAGAATTAAACAATGGTCTTTTCATTATTGTAAGTTATTTTACGTACCTCAATATTGTCTTTTTCTTTTTTTTTCAGGTTTAACTACTTTTAATGGAATATGCTGGACATGGTGTTGCATTGCCATTGCATTTGGGACACAGATCTGTAAAGAGTTATATAATACACATTTATAAACATTCACAAACAAAAACAGTTTGTAGGGCTGGCGAGATGGCTCAGCGGGTAAGAGCGCTGACTGCTCTTCCGAAGGTCCTGAGTTCGGATCCCAGCAACCACGTGGTGGCTCACAACCACCCGTGACGAGATCTGACGCCCTCTTCTGGTGCGTCTGAAGACAGCTACAGTGAATTGGGCCGGAGCGATCGGGGCCAGCAGAGGTCCTGAGTTCAATTCCCAGCAGCCACACACATGATAGCTCATGGCCATCTGTACAGCTACAGTGTACTCATACCCATAAAATTAAAAAAAAAAAAAGTTTGTAACCTTCTGAGGAATTGTAGAAACAAGCAACGAAGATCAGCCATGTGGTGATGGCTGGAACTAGTGTTTGTAGAAATTAGTACTGTGGTCTTTTCTCTTCAACCCCATCTGCTTCCATCTTCTTCCTCTTCTCAGTGATGGCACTTGTTTTCTTCCGCTGTCGATCAAGCTCTGCCTTCTTTGAATCGTCTGGTTTTCCGTCCTTCAGACATCTTGATACCAGGCTGGAATGCAGCCTTGGGCAAAGCCTCCTTGTTGTCCATATACTCGCTATATTCCTCCTGAGTATCAAAGTCCCAGCAGCCTAAGAGACCCTTCTTGTCATGCTGGTCCATTTTGCTATAATCTACCTCTTCTCATCACTATCTATAGCCATGCCCTTCATTGTGGTCGGATAGCATTCTGCATAACTGTTGGACATGCCGAAGAAATCACCCATCTGCTTCTTATCTTCTGGCTTCTTCAATGATTCAGTGCCTTCCCAATCAGCAGACCCAGCAAATCTTTCATTGATGGACTTGATCAACTCCTTTGCAGATCCAGGTCCTTGGTCAACATCCGTGGGCTCATCGTCCACGTTTGGCTTCTCAAAGTAGCTGTGCCCTTTCTTTTCCTCCTCTCATTCCTGTACCCAGTCTTGCTCCCTGTTTCTGTCCCATTCCCGATCACGTTCATGTTCCCTGTATCTCTCATACTCCTGGTCCCAAGGTGTCTTGGTTGTGGAAGGAACATAATCTCCAATGTCTTCAACAATGTTAATGTCAGCCTCAAGAGGTTTCTTTTCTTCCGGTTTTCCTTTATCCTTCTTGAGCTTCTCATTTTGGATCCCCTGCCGCAGGTATGACAAAATCTGGGTGAGCTTGCTAATAACAATGCCATTTACAGTCAGTGTGGTCTGAGCCTCCATGGTGGAGCAATTAGCCTTGCTGCGTATGAGTGGTGGGGACATCTGTGTCTGCGTACCCATCAGCCAGGTTCCCTACATAGGCTGTATACGTCCTGGTAAGAACAGCTCATTTCGCTCATATGATTTACTCTTGAAAAGCATCTGATACACATTTTGGCCAAGGCGTGTTTTAAATTCAATTTTGTTCTCAGGATCCTCATCTTTCTTGGTTTCCTTTTGGGGCTTTTCCATGAGTTCGTCCTCCTCCTTCTCTTTGCTGGCAATCTCATATGATATGTACCTTTTGAAGCAACGCAAATCCAAACCTTTCACCAGATGGGTGTGTTCCAAATCACCACCCAATGATTTAGACTCCTGAATACATTTTCTTCTCTGCTACTGATTTGTCCACCTCAGCAGTGGGGCCCATAGCCCAATAGTTGGCTATGGTACTTATCAGCTCAGTTTCCCCATAATCTTTGTTCACACCATCTCTCCGTTCCTTGGCATGGTCCCGGTATTTCTCTGTGAGTTCTCTCTCTCTCTCTCTCTCTCTCTCTCTCTCTCTCTCTCTCTCTCTCTCTCTCTCCCCCCCCTCTCTCTCTCTTGCTGGCAAAGCTTGGCATAATAACTTTTCTTTTTCCTCCTTCATGCAGCTGAGACTTTATCCCCATTGTACTCTCTTGGTATCTCATGGTGACTTGACTCAGAAGGTAGTGCAGAAGGAGGTGTAGCTCTTGGGGTCATAGGAAGTTTCCTCAAGTCTACATTGGTAAGTTTTGATTGGTGGAAGAAATCAGAATATCCATATCATGGCCATCTGGAGCCAAAGGGGTAAAGAAGGGTTCACTATCTTGCTCTGGCATTTTGGTCGAAGTCTCTCAATACCAGCAATCTCGAAATGTCCAATATAGTCTTTTAACAGGGCCTCTTTAACATACAAACTGTCTTCTGTAATGTAAATGTATTCCTACAGTCTGTAGTCCAACTCCCAACAATGGTCAGCAGCAGCTGTGAATGGAAGTCCAAGGATCTAGCAGTTGCTCAGTCCCACAAAGCAAGCAAGCAGGCGAAGAAGAGAGAGTAAACCTTCCTTCTTCCAATGTCCTTATGTAGGTCTCCAGGAGAAGGTGTGGCCTAGATTAAAGGTGTGTACTGCCACGCCTGGATCTGGGACTTGGTTTGTCCCATATGACCTTGAACTCAGAGATCTCCCTGTCTTAATCTTCTGGGATTCATAACCAGTATGCCTCAAGGTCTCCATGTCAAGATCCAGGTCAGAAACTTGTATCTCCCAGCCTCCAGACCACAGGTGAACCTTCCAATTCTGGATTATAGTTCATTCCAGATATAGTCAAGTTGACAGCCAGGAATAGCCACTATACTAAGCAACATAAATACCATTCGTGTGTGAGATTTTTATGAATGTAAAACTACAAATACCACACAAATTGCAAATAGCCAGAGTGTTAACAATAACTTCTCTAGAAATGTCTTCTAAAAGGATTGAGGGGGTTATTTGACCAAAACGCAGTCCTGCATGTCAGGAAAACCATTTAATTTTTGGTGCAGAAAGCCCAACCTATCTAACTTGTGTTTGGGTACCAGTAAAGTTTCATTTGACCAAGGAGAACCTTAGTCGATGAACAACCATAGCTAAAACTACTGCTATTTCACATGGTCACTGGAAGCAGGGTTGAAAGCACCTCTTTGAAAGGAGAGGATCTGGGTTCTATTTCCAGTGCCCGCAAGCATGGAAAACTCCAGTTCCAGGGAATCCATTGCCTTTTTCTGGTCTTCACAGGTACAAAAGTAGAACACAGACATGTGTACAGGCAAAACATCTCTATGCATGAGATAACATTTAAATTTAAAACAGAGTTGGTTCTTTGAAAAGATAAACTTTTAGTAAAACTAATGAAAAGAAAGAGAGAAGACACAAATTATGCCCTCTGTGGTGCCTCAGTAGGTAAAGGCACCTGTCATCAAGCCTGATTGATCTGCATTCAATCCCCAGAATCCATATACTGGAAGGAGACAATTGAGTCCCACAGGCACCCAAAGATACCTACTGCCAACCCTGATGACCAGAGTTCAATTCCCAGGACCTGCTTGGTAGAAGGAGAGAACTGAGTCACACACACACACACACACACACACACACACACACACACACACACTCTCCCCTGAAGACGGGGTGGGGGGCGGTGGAAAGGAAGAAATGAGAGTTGGAAAATGGGGAGGAACACTGTGAAATACTGTCTTCTGTGTGTGACATGGTCATTCCCCTCATGAACTCACCCCAGCTGCACTCACCTACATAAGACTACACAGATCAAGCCAGCCACAATTCCAGGTGGGGGAGGAGCTCTTCAGACCCCATTCCATTGAGGAGCTACTGTCAGATGATAGTTAACTGGGGGAATACTGAGGGGTGGTATTTCTTTCTCCTCGTCACTGTCCTCTTCCTCCTCCTCCTCTTCCTCCTCCTCCTCCTCTTCCTCCTCACCTTCTTCCTTTTCCTCTTTGTCCTCCTCATCTTCTTCCTCTTCCTCCTCCTCTCCTTTTCCTCCTCTTCCTCTTCCTCCTTTTCTTCTACTTCCTTGTTGTCACCCTCTTCTTTGGTTGAGGGTGTGGCTATAGGAAGGTTGCCCAAGCTCCAGTGGACAGCCCCCATCTATTCACATGCAGGCAGCACTATATTGAACTCAGTGTACTGCTTAAAGACAGAAAAAGAAGAGGGCCTTAGTTGGGAGATGAGCATATTAAATGGTTTTGGGGAAAATGCGTGTGGATACGTGTATATAATGCCTGAAACTCCCAGAGAATACATAAAAAAATACTACACATTTTTTAAATGACTGCTGGGAGTGTAGCTCAATGATACTTCACTTGCTTAATATTTACAAGGTCCTGAGCTCAACCCCCAGCACTGCAAAAATTATTGGGTTTTATGGGTCTTTAATCCTTCAAATAAACTTTATTATTTTTTGTTCTCCCTTGTCCTTTCTCTTCTCCTCCTTCCCTCCCTCTTCCTCTACTGCCCTCTCTCCTTCCTTTCTTGATACTTCTGGTAACACCCAGATTTACATTAAGTGTTTAAGTTAAAACTCATAAGTTTCATGACATCATCAAAGTTGTTGTATTATTTTGGCCCCAAAACGTGTGATGAAAGGAACTAAACTGCTGGGCGGTGGTGGCACACGCCTTTAGTCCCAGCACTTGGGAGGCAGAGGCAGGTGGATCTCTGAGTTCGAGGCCAGCTTGGTCTACAGAGTGAGTTCCAGGACAGCCAGGGCTACACAGAGAAACCCTGTCTCGAAAAACAAAACAAAACAAACAAACAAAAAAAGGAACTAAACTAAGATTCCTCACAGTACTGGCTCTGCTAGGAAATTCAAAAGGAGCCATATTACTTGATGTGGGAGAACAGCCATTGGTCTGTGTTTCTGACAGTTTTTGTGTGTTTTTTTTGTTTATTTATTTATTTATTTATTTTTAACCATCTGGTAATAGACTCAGAAGGGGATTCAGAGCAACACTTAGCTAGCAACTTTTTAAAAACCAAGGAGGTCATAGAAGAAAGTTAGGGGTCCACAAACCTACATTTGATTGGATTTATTTTGTTACTTTAAAAACTAAGGCTGGGCCCATGCCTGCAATTTCATCACTCGGAAGTCTGAGACAGGAGGATTTCCGTGAGTTTGAGAATAACTTGTGTCTAAAGATGCCACCTCACACTGACAAAAATAAAACTCTAAACAAAAAACACTCACCTAGTGAGAATCGTTTGCTTCTCAAATGTGTGATAGATTGCAGTTCAGCAATGCAATGGTAGCCGCAGTCTGACTGCTTCAAACAGTGTGTGGGGAAACGGTCCACATTTCAATCTAAGTATGCATGTCCCTTCCTTCTGTGTATGTTCAGGGATCCATCAGAGACTTTGTTTTATGGAAATGTTCCTTTATTAAAAAAATACATTAAAATTCACTGATCTATTCATCACGTGGAAAAGCTGGGATTCATAGTAGATGTTCAGCCAATATTTGCTCTTATTTTGGGCAGACAGAGAATATGAAGCTGGAGATAGAGAACTGGGTTGATGCTACTGCCCGACAGACATATCCAGATGTTTACCAGTGAAGCTGAGTCCCATCCTGTCTCAGACACCTACAGTACTGTTCTGATGCACTGTTGCAGGTGCCTCCAGATCTCCTTTGAATTCGAGGTCAAGTAGCTGCTCTCTACTCTGTTCTTGGGGACTAAACAATAACTTAATGTGTACTGAGATGGCTCTTTCTCAGACCCTGTGGGCATTTAAATGGTCTCTTCTGAAGCTTCTGAGAGTGCTTTTTCTCTGTTTTCTCATGACAGACTCGGGCTCTTATTCTCCCTTCGGTTGGAAGGCCTGCCCTTCACGGTGATAGGTCCTTTCTAAGAAGTTGAGCACTCCCAACTTAGAGCTGGGATAAGCAAGTGAAGAATCCAGACAGAAATGAAAGACTCAGGTTCTTCTAAAACATGAACAAAACAAAACGAACAATACCAAAAACCTAAAACAATAACAATAACAAAAATAGTATTTAATATATATATGACAAATAATAGCAACTCAACAAATTTTCAAATAAATACATTTAAAAAAATGTATTCTTTCCAAAGCTTTCCTATTTTCTACCAATATATTATAGACCCTGTGCAAAGAACGCTGGGGGATCAAGGGAAAGTCCCGTAGCTCTATCTATAGGAAACTTACAAATCTGAGCTCCTTGCTGGTGGTTACTAGGAGTGCCTTGTCTGTAATCCATCAATTCTAACTCTTCCAGGAGGTGGTCAACAATGGAGACTTTTTTTAAGGTGTCTGGTTTGGGTCCCCTCCCTTCAGTGGGTTTTCCACCCAGCACCATTTTCTGACCTAAAGCTATAACCCTGTACAGACAAAACCAAACCAGCTCACAAACAAACTCAAACTCTCTCAGTGGTAGACTAAGCAGTGTCAACGTCGGGAAGTCCACGGTTTCAGGTTCTTTCCTCCCCAGCTCTTCCTTTCCTGACCAGCTCTCTCACTCATTGTTCTCAAAGTTTATCCCAGATGGCCATCGAAAGATTTTTCCAATTTTTGTTCTCTGGATTTTGACATTCACCTTGTGACTCCAATCTGTTGACTGGAATGGGGGTAGGGAGTGGATCACCCCTACTGGGCTGTGAGCAATTTGGGTAGAGGGCACAAACACTGTTTTGTTGGTCTACTCAAGATGTCTTATTTCTAGTTAGGGATCAGTGAACGTTTCTTGAAATCAAGTGGTTCTCGCTGCAGAGAATGTTGGGTCATTAGCACGATACTTAGATTTTTAAGCACCTAAAACCCATGAGTCCTTTCCACCTTGTCTCCAAGATCTAGCACATCTGGATGCATCTGTTTTCTGACTTTGGATACCGCTTCTGTTCTAAGTAGGCGTCAACGACTCCCGAAGCACCTGACTGCTGTGCGGGCACCAGTGTGCGAAAGCTCCCCCTGCGAAACCTCTGAGGTCCAGCTGCCTAGGGTTGCAGCTGCCAAGAGATACTTCAGACAAGTGTAGCTGCTGAGGCTCCTGTGGGGAAGAGCCCTGCTCACACTACTAAATAGAAGGTTGTGTACAAACTTGCTTTGGGGTTGTTCGGTCGATACTTCTTTCAAGTCTTGACCCTTTCCCTACATTTCTTTCTATGAAGCATGTGACTGATAATAAAAAAAATTTACTGAATTGAGAGAGAGAGAGAGAGAGAGAGAGAGAGAGAGATGCTTTGGGCATCATTATTATTTTATATCATTCTATACAGAGTACTCCATTTCGATGTTCAGGATTCTCTTCAAGAGCCTCTGAATGTCTTTTTGGTTTTCTAGGATTGTTAATACAGGTGGTAAGGATGAAGAAGTCTGTTTATGGAACGAGCGAGTAACTGTATGATGGTACTTTCACAAAAGAAAACATTTACTTTTCAAAGTCAGAGAAGGTTTTCTACATTTTCCAGTCATTGGAATGCCAGATTGTGGTAAGCTATAGAAATTTTTTTTTCTCTCTGTGGCTTGGAGTCTCTTTTTAGTAAACTTTCTCAACATAACAAGTTTTAACACTAACTCAGGACTACAAAGAGCAATTTATTAAAGAATCAGCCTGTATTCAGAACATTTAAGAATAATAATAAAAAAAAGAAATGAAAAGATTCCTAAGTTCTCCCCAACAGGTTTAGATTTCAGTCTTGCATTAATGAAAAAACATTGGAAGATGTGAATCATACGCTGTTGATAGTTAATAGCAACCCCAGCATGTAGTAAATCCATGTCCAGCATTTAAAAAAAAAAAAAAGGAAAGAGATAATTTGAGAAAGATGTACAGAAAAGGGAGCAGCTGGTAGGAACATAGATTGATTCAGCCACGGTGGAAAACGGTGTAAGGGTTCCTAAACAAATCAAAAACAGAGCTACTGTATGCCCAGTAATCGTTCTTCTGGGCATACACCCAAAGGAAATGAAATCACCACCTTGGGAAGATTGCTGTACGCCCACGTTTACTGAAGCATCATTCACAATGTCCATGACACGGAAACAACCTAAATGTCTATCAGCAGAGGAGGAGATGGAGAAACACAGCATGTATATACAACAGAGTACTGTCCGGCCTCAGGAAGAAGAGCATCTGTGGTTTGTGAGAACACAGATGAACCCGGGGAGCATTACACAAAGTCAAGCAAGCCAGAACAGGAAGAAAAAACATGGACTGAGAACGGATATCTAGCGTCTAAAATAAGATCAGATACTTCAAGAAAATGGGTGATTGGGGTATCAGGATAAAAGAACCCAGAAGGACGGCACAGTTGCAGTTCTGCGAGATGAATGAGAGTGAAGAACTAATGCTTACCATGAAGACTGGAGGAATGCTGCACACTTGAAAGTAGCTAAAAAAATAAAATAAAATAAATAAAATAAAAGTACATTTTAGGTATCTTTTAAAACAAGTTTTACAGTAATTAAATAATTAATTGTGTGTGTTTATATAGTCAAAAGATCACTTTTTGCGAATCAGTCCCTTCTTCCACCATGTGCATTCCTGGGGATCAGACTAAGGTTGTCAGGTTTAGTTGCAAGTATATTCACAGCCACAGGCAAGGGCTCCGGCTCCAGCCCCGGCTCTGGCCCCGGCCCCGGCCCCGGCCCCGGCTCCGGCCCTGGCTCCGGCCCTGGCTCCGGCTCCAGCTCAGGATTTGGCACAAGCATGAGTACAGCTACTACTCTTCCTTCTCCCAAACTATCTCACCAGCCCAGGATTTTAGATACCTTTACAAAAAAGAAAAAAGTAGGTAAGGTGATGGATATGCTAATATTTTATTAATGTATTTGACTACAACAATCACTTAATCTTACTCATTATGTTACACATAATGGAACTTCTATGTTATACATCTTAAATATCTACTTTTTCGAAAGAGTACAAACCATCCAATCTCTAGAAGCTGTCTGGCAGTGATACGGAAGAGAGTTCATTGTCTGACCCTGTCTCTGTGCACTGTGCTTTCGAAGACCCCGGTCTATCTGCAACCGAGGGTAAGATGCCCAGGGTACAGGGGCTGGGAAGGTAAGATGCCCAGGGTACAGGGGCTGGGAGGGTAAGATGCCCAGGGTACAGGGGCTGGGAGGGTAAGATGCCCAGGGTACAGGGGCTGGGAAGGTAAGATGCCCAGGGTACAGGGGCTGGGGATGAGCCCTGCAGAAGGAAGCATTCTGAGCAGTGGGATGTGTGGAAGTCTCTATGTTAGAACAGAGATTAATTTTTAAAAATTTAAATTGTGTCTTTGAGACAGGGTCTTATTATGTGTTCTTGGATAGCCTGGTACTCACTATGTACTCAAGACTAAACATATGTGTGTATATATAATATATGTGTATAAGTGTATATATACATATACACATACACATACACACATATGAAACTAAACTAAATTTTGAGACCTATACTACAATAGATGCATTTGATGAATTAAATTGCAGCAGGAGATAAACTAGCCAGGAAACAGAATTTTGAATTAAAAAGAAGAAAATCAGGCTATCTTTGCTTTTTAAAGTCAAGGTTCACATGATCCACACTGGCCTTACACTTACTCAGACTCTGTTTAGCCCCTGCTTTCTGCTGCATCATCTGAGTGCTGAGTTTATAGGCACATACTATCTTACCTGGCAAAAAGGGTAAATTTGTGGTAAAAGAATTTGTTAATACTGACATTTTATTGAGGTCAATAATTAAACAACAAAAAGAATCAGAAAAGTGGGCTGGCTCCTTCCCCGGGGGTGTGAGGGGAAATGATGACTGAGGCTGGCATGTAGCCAGAGTTCTGAGAGGAGTTTGTTTGTCTGCCTGTATTTGTATTTGTAATTGGCATTTGTTAGTTGGCAACTAAAACAGTTAAGCTGGTTTGGTGGGACTTTCGTTTGCTTTGCTTTGGTTTTCAGTTCATCTATTTTGTTTTTTGAGTCTCACCCACAAGTTTGTGAAGATGGGCTGTTAGATTTATTTATTTATTTTTAAATGGCAGTTCGAAATGTAAAACGACCCTATAATGAGGCCTGCTTTAACTACTCTGCAGTCTTCCGGGACAGGCCTCTGTAAAACTGTGCTTCTGTTTGTTCTGTTCTTGTTCTAAGGGCTCTTTCTTCTGGGACTATTTAGACTAGGTTAAAAACAAGTACACGAATGAAAAGCCCCCTCCCCCCCCAAAAAAAAAAACAAAACAAAAAAGAAAACCCAAACAAATCAAAACAAAACAAACAACAAACAACAACAAAATGAAATCCAAAGATATTTGTGTGTGTTGACCAAATATCTAATGGAATCACCACAGGTTTTTTAAATTTTATTTATGCATGAGACTCTTGTTTTTGTCAATACTGACATCTGAATACCCTGGGAATCTAACAAATACTATGGCTTTATTAATACCATTTTTTCCTTTGGTAATGTGTGTATGTCCATTTTGACGTCTTCGGGTTGGTATATATGGACCATCGATCTTTCTAAAAGACTGCAGGCTTATAGCTTAGCTGCTAAGGACCACACAATAACTGCGACAGCTGACTGGCTGTTCTCCTTGGGTTATCACAAGGTGATAGGATTTATTTTAACCACAGTGATGGTTGTACCTAGTGTTCCATTTCCACCGGATTTCCTGACCTGAGAAGAGGAAGGTAACCTCATGCCATCTAGAAAGCCACCTTTGAAACATGCTGTCTCCAAAGCCTCAGGAAGGATGCTGCTTGGAGTTTGTGGCAGAGTGTGTGAACGAGGCATGAACGACTTCACGCTGCACTTTCGTTTTCTCTCACTAAGCAACTTACCTTGAGCGGCCCCAAATTCAAGATCCTCAAAACTCTTGGGTTATAGGTCATCGTATCTGGTAGCCCCCAACTCCACCCTGTGTAGTCCCAGAGATCAAACACAGGCCTTGTGCATGTTAGCCAAGTCTCCACAACTGACAATAGCGTTAACCCTTATGTTGTCCTTCCCGCTTCTCCGTGTATAGACATCTGAAACTTCAGTACCTAAGTTTACCTTCTAGAAGACCGAGTAAAATTGAAATGAAGTACAGTCCAATATAGTTTCCGCATCTTTCTAAACATTTCTTTCTGGGCACTTCACTTGAAAGAGAAATGAGGGTCAGGGAGGCCCATGTCTAGGCTCCAAAAGCTTGAACTTTCTGCCTCTAGAAGTCTGGGCTCTGGAAAGCTTACTTTAGACTTAAAGGTCGAGCAGTTCATTCTGGTTCCTGTTCTTTTTCTTTGGCTTGGAGGGAAGTGACCTTTAGTTTCAAGTATCTACAGGAATGTGGTAGGTAACGTAACTGTCCTTGGAGAGAAAGTTAATGGCAACATTCATCTCTTGGAGGAAAAAGTTGCAGGATCTACTTGCTTAGGATCCACTCTGAACAACTCAGATGAGCTGGGCTATACGGGCCAGGTTGTTCTTATTCCGTAATTGTGTCGGTGGCTTTCCCCTTTCCCCAGCCTTTGACCACAGCCAAGTTACCTGTTTCTATAAAAGACACAGGATTCAAAGCAACCAGACTAGCGCACCTTGTCTGACAAGCTGTGCTATGGACCCCTTTTCAGGGACCACATCACATTTCATTTATATTTTACATCATTTTGCTTTTTGAGGTAGGGTTTCATGTAGCCCAGGCTAGGCCTGAACTCCTTATGTAGCAGAGGCTAGTTTCGAATTCCTGATCCTTTGGCCTCTGCTTCCAAAGTGCTGAGATTACAGGTGTGAGCCACCACACACATATTTGTGAATATTTTCCAAACACTTAAGGTTTACTGGTACTATCTCAATAAGGAAGAAAGAAATTCAATCTGCCCTTAGTCTTGTCTTGTGAGAATTTTCTTACCCTCCCCTCCAATTGTTTTCATGCTGTTTATAAAATAGTTGACCCACTATGAGCGTTAATCTTTTTCTATCCCTAACAAATGCTTAGATGTATATAATCCAATGAAGTCCAATATGTGTCTACAAAGTCATCCCTCAGACAGCACAGAAGAAACCCGATACTGTAGAGACACTACAGCAACGGGCAAGTTGGTTTTCTTTGACTTGAAATAATTAGATACTGTTAAACAGAATCAAAGACATTTCTGAAATTTTTTTTTTTATAAAGTGGAAAGTTTATTTACTTGGTGCACCAAATGAGATGCAAGCATTGCCGTGACAAATACACAGAAGTGTGTAGATTAACATGCAACAGCACTTTAATTTAAAAAGGAAATCTCTTTAATGTTATGGCAACATACTCCCCAAGATGAATCTCATCTTTGGTTAACCACGTATTTCAATAAAATGAAGGTGAATGAATTTAAGAATGAAAATCCAACTCCATTCATGCTAGCTTTACATTATAACAAAAATTCTCATGTAAGTGCAAAAAGAGGTGAAATATTTAGTTATCTTTTTTTTTTT
>JADRCD010236536.1:29682-41686 GCA_019843815.1 Montemys delectorum | reverse complement strand
CCCCCTCTTATCTTTTTCCTCTAATATTTGGTAGCATTTAAACTGGCTAGGATTGAAAACTTCAAAATAAAATTAAAAAAGAAAATTCTGTTCCTTTATCTGGAATACTTTTAAAATATCCTGTAAAAGATAGAAAAAAAAAGAAAGAGGGGGGAGGGAAGGAGGAAGGAGGGATGGAGGGAAGGAAGGGAGAGAGAAAGAAAGAAGGAAAGGAAGGAAGGAAAGAAGGAAGGAAGGAAGGAAGGAAGGAAGGAAGGAAGGAAGGAAGAAACAAAGAAACAAAGAAAAAGAAAGAAAGAAAGCAAGCCAGCCAGCCAAGCATGGTGGTATATGCTTGTAACCAAGCACTAGGATGAGAGATGGAGAAGGAAGACCCCTGGGCCTCCCTGGCTGGACAGCTGGGATTAACTAATCAGCCTCAGGTCCCAGTGAGAGACACAATCTCAAAAACAAGGTGGACGGCCTGGAGAGATGGCTTGGCAGTTAAGAGCACTCGCAGCTCTTCGGGATGACCCAGGTTCAATTTGTAGCACCCACATTTCTGGCTCACAGACTGTCAGTAACTCAGGTTACAGAGGATCTGCTGCCCTCTTCTGGCTTCCATGGGCACTGCATGCACAAGGTGCGCAGACAAACATGCAGGCAAAACGGCCGTACACATAAAATAAAAATCAACACATGTTTAAAATAAAAAACTGGGTAGATGGATCCTGAGGAATGACCTCTGACCTCTACAGGAAGACATGCTCTCTCTCTCTCTCTCTCTCTCTCTCTCTCTCTCTCTCTCTCTCTCTCTCTCTCTCTCTCTCACACACACACACACACACACACACACACTCTTAAATAATTAACTGAAAAGCTTCCTAGTACACAAGCTACACCCTGCACCTGCATCTATTACCAATCATGCCAGAAGCTCTGGAATGATACAGACAGCGATATAAAACAAAATGAACCCAGGCTATTCCAGCACAGAAATGAGATGCTGGCTGGTTTCCAAAGGGGATCTGTGGATCCAAACATTGGCATTCTAGGATCTTTAGAACTACATAGGTCTGTACCCACCTGGACTTACTGAACACAGTTTAGCAAGGAGACTTATATGACTGACTAGTCAAGACTAATGGGGTTGGGGCTGGAGAGATGGCTCAGCGGTTAAGAGCACTGACTGCTCTTCCAGAGGTCCTGAGTTCAAATCCCAGCAACCACATGGTGGCTCATAACCATCTGTAATGGGATCTGATGCCCTCTTCTGGTGTTCTGGAGTGTCTGTGTACTCACATACATAAAATAAATAAATAAATCTTTTTTTTTTCTTTTAAAAAGAGTTGATAGACTAAACTGCAATATTATAATTAATTTTTTAAAAAAAGACTAATGGGGTTGAATTAGAGGAATAGATGTAAGTACTACTTGTTGAGGTGCCGTGGCACAGAGATAGATTTGTGGGGAGGCAGACTATGCTGTGTTGTCACCGGCAATGAAGGTCTCTCTGCCCCATGCTGACAGAGTGATTGTCCAGGGTCCAGGTCTGTTGCTGCCTTTTAAGAGTCTATAAGAGAATGCTCATGGGACTCCCAACTCATCACTCTTTTGCCCGTTCACAGCAGTCTGTCCTTCATATCTGTCCAAATTCCTTGAATGAATCCAACATGCTCACACCACATCCAGGTCACAGTATGTATACACACCATATGTATACACACCATGCATCATATACCCCAACACACACACACACACACACACACACACACACACGCACGCACACACACACACCATGTACTATGCATACCACACTACATACATGCCACGCCGCATGCATGCACACAGAAACTGGGGTACACCATCATGTTCCCACTAATTCTCTTCTCTTTGCCTGTAATTCGGCTGTCTCTCAGCTTTGGAGTTAGAATTCATTTCCCTGCTTCAGGGTTGAACTTAAGTATCTTTCCCCGTTGACCCTTCTGGTAAGGCCAGGTATTTCTTTCGCCATTTCCCACTGCCCCTCCTGTGACCGTTTAAATATAGCTGTGGCTACAGAGTAAGGAGCACTGTTTATGCTTGTGTCTTGCTCATGCCTTTATGCTCTTCCAGACAAGGACCATGTTCTCACTCCTGTGGCTTATCTCTGGCATCTCCTGTCTGCTCTTCAGCCAAAGGAATGGTGAAAGGACACTTGGCCAGGACTCTAACTAGAGCCTCCACCCCCAGATTCATTCCTGGCTCAGGATAAAGGTGTATATGAACTGGCTCTTCTCAATGATTTAAAATTAAATAACCACACATAGGGAACACTCCCTTAGGAATACAGTCCCCACCTACCTCCATTCCCACTCAGCCCCATTCAAAGAAAAAAAAAAGTGGATGATTGAATCCCTGACTTATTTGGCAAGGCCCTCGAGAGAAAAGGACGAAGTTAAAGTACTCATAACCCATGTCTCTTAGGTGATCGTCCAAATACAGTCAACTATTGTTTATCGTCCAAATACAGTCAACTATTGTTTAGTCCACGGTAGTGGGTTTCCTAAATTTACCTCAGTGTATGAATTGGCAAATCATAAGAGTTTGATGCCTACAATCTTCTGGTCCCAAGATTTTCATCACTGGGGCTTTGAAGAGAGAGCCCTCATTAGGTTAACTTATTCTCTGTCTATCTGTCAGTCTCTCTATATCTATCCATCACCTATCTATCTATCTATCTATCTATCTATCTATCTATCTATCTAATCTATCTATGTCTCTCTATATCTAACTCTATCTCTATCTCTCTGTCTTTGAGCCAAGGTCCCTTGTAGCCCAGGCTAGCCTCAAATTTGCTATGCCATGGAGAACTGCTATGTGATTCTGACCAAAGAGTCCTCAGGAAAGCAATTTGGCTGTGCATGCACAGGCTAGGACAAGCTCCTATTTGTAAGAACTGAGCAAAATACAGCTTTTTAGAAAGGCTTTCTACGTGAGCTTTTGCTGCTTTGTCTCTCATGTATGGTAGCATCCCTCCTTGGTTATTTTAAAGCCTTAAGGTGGGATTCTTAAGATGGTCCAGGTGAGCAAGGTCTCTTGAAGCACTTTGGCGGAGACTAAACCACGTAGCGGCCTCTTTGCCCTTCCTTCAACGTCTCTGGGAAGGCTTAGTAAGCAAGGAGTCGGTTGCCAGGGAGATGTGTTCATATATATTTAAGGACATTGCTCTGCTCACAGGGCTAATATCTGTTTTTCTTTTCCCTGGCTCTTGGGGGCTTCAACCACAAGAGTGACTTTGAATTTCTTTCCTGCCTCTCCCTTACCAGTGCTGGCTTTACAGATGTGCACCACCACATCCAGTTCACACAATGACGGGGACCAAACTCAGGACCTCGTAAATAAATGCTAGGCAAGCACTCTCCTAACTGAGCCACAGCCACAGACCTTCCATTTTGTTTTTCTAGTTTTCCCTTATTGAAAATAGATCTTTTCCATATGCCATATTCTGATTAAGGTTCCCCTCCCCCAACTCCTTCGAGATCCTCCCCACCTTCTCTCCAGTCCAAACCCAAACCCTTTCTGTCTCTTGTTAGAAAACAAACAGGTTTTCTGTATTTTTTTTTTTTTTAAAAAAAACGGGCCTTACCATATAGCCCACACTGCATTGGAACTCGAAATCCTCTTGTCTCAGCCAGCACAAGTGTTGGGCTTGCAGGTGTGCACCACAGGCCTGTAAACCTGAAAATGTTTTTCTATACTTGATACCTTAAAAGGAGTTTCCCTTTTGTCTTTTTTAAAAACATTAGGAATATTTCTGAGGCTCATCAACGTCTTTTTACAGTCTACCAAGATGACCACAATGGTTACTTAAGTGGGCTAGCCCCAGTGGGAGTTCTTGTATGTTGTCATCCTTGTCATCTTGGGGAAATTCATTTTGCTACTTTTCGGTTTTGTTCCCATTACTAGATTTGCCTTGATTTTGTCTTCTGCAGGAATGGGTGAGATTGTCCTGTGACTTCTTTTTTCTTATTCATACTTTGTCAGACTGGACATGAAAGTTCCATTACATTAGTAAATAATTTTCTGTTTACCTGAAAGGCACTGTGTAATGCTGGAATTGTTTTATTGCTCTTTAATAGCTCTATGCCTTAACCCCTGGGAACCTGTGACTGTGTGTGTTGAATGACTCAAATTTTTCTCAGCACATGTTCACAAATGACCGTGAAGGCTCCGTAGCATTTATTGGAGGATTATAAGCAAATGATATGACGTGAACATGCTCATTGTTCTTGTTGTTGTTTGAGACACGGTTTCACCATGTAGCTTGGACTAGCCTCAGCCACTCACTCTGTAGACCAGGCTGGCCTTGAACTCACAGAGATCTGCCTGCCTCTGCCTCCTAAGCACTGGGGCTAAGGGTGTGTACCAGCATGCCTAGCCTGAAAGTACTCTTCTATTGGTAACTTGTCTATTGCTAAGATGAAGCACAGCGGCATAGGTGTGGCAAGAGAAGTTGGAAGGTGAGAGCCCACATGTAAACCAGAAAGAGGAATCAGAGGGTGAGCTAGGAATGGCGCCTGACTTTTAAACTTCAAAGCCCCTCCCCACTCCAGTGACATACGTCCTCTAGCAAGACAAGTCTTCCTAAACTACCCAAATAACACAACCAACTAGGGATCAAATGTTAAATGTACGAGGCTGTGAGGGAACCCTCTCATTCAAAACAATACACTCATAAAATTGGAATCTAAGAGTAGCGATGGTTTGGTCCATATTGTAAGTGGTGAGAATGTCAGCAAATTGGAAAACATGCCAACCTCATCACTTACAGCCCTCGGGGTCCCTGCCACGCTGGACCACAACAGCACTCTGAGTGCATGGGGCTGAGTCACAGACGCCCTAAGAAGAGCCCAAAGCAAGACCTGGGCACCCAAGGTGACACAGAGACAACTATGTCTCCAGTCCCTTCGGCTATACTAGGCTTCTTGATGCTACATTATTTTTACTGGGCTGAGAAATCCCAAGTCTCTCCTATTACTTAATATTTTTTAAATGTGTTTGTTTCACATATTCTCCTCCAGACAGAAAAGTTAATTATACCTTTAGAACAAGGAATCCGCTGGCAATCTGGTAGCTTCTGACCAAGTGTTAGGGTTTTGAATGATACCACTCCATCTTCAAAGACAAGAGCAGAGCCACCTCTGCAAGGAAGCCTGGTGCTGTTCAACTTCGCAAGCTGTCTGCTTTTTCTAACAGCATCACATGAGGGCACAAAGCAGTAAAATTATTCAGCTTGGTAATGACGTTCCAGGGCTCTGGTGTCTGCCTTTGGGGGCATTATTGCTAGCCCTCGCTTGAGGCTCTTTATGGCATGGCGTGTTCCAGTTGGAGCTTTGAAAGTTTTGGTGTCCTGGAAATGTTTGGGAAAGTAGGAATTCTGAAGCAGTGGGGTGGAGTGCGCCTGGGGACTATATAGCAAGCTCCTAAGGTCTGTTGCTAGTAGTGGTCATGGTCCAAAGCCCACATGGGGTGGGGGTGGGGTGACCGTGAATGCTTTAGGCTTGCTTCAGAGTCAGAGAGATGCTATGATAGTATAAACAGCTGACTGGTCCCCCCTGCCCCCAGAGATTCAGCTACTACAGTCCATCCAACTGGTTCCTAAGTGACCATAATACTCCTCCTCTGGGGATCCCATTTTGAGAATTACTTGTCTAGACTCTCAAGCCCTCCAGCCTATCTAGACATATTAATGGCAGCCCTTCCTTACATTTGGGAGAGAACTGCAATTGTTCCTCCCCACCCCCACCCCCCCCATGAAATTCTCAAAGCCAGGGCTGACTCTTGTATTTATTCAACCCAGTGTGGATATAGCAAGATCACTTAATGCCAGGTGGATCAATCTATGACAAATAAATAATAAAGCTCTATTATCTGGTGGAAATGTTCTGAAGAACTTTCTGTCTCGACTACCTCAAAGCTGACTAGCACATGCCAAATCTTGCCATCGGCTCACATGTTTCAAGGACTCTCTCTCCTCTAGTCTTTCCCTTTTTGCAAATGACAAGCTCTAGAAAGAAAGAAGCTAGGGTGGAGGGACATGGCCCCTTGCCTTTGCATCTCTTATACCCAAAACAAGACCTGTCCCGATGCAAGTGGCCAGTAAGTACTGGAGGAAGAGAGGAAGGCGGGAGAGAGAGGGGACATTTATCTCCCTACTGTGTAGTTTGTTACCAGTGTAAAAATACTTTGCCAAAGGAAGAAGGTTGTTCTAGAACTTTATTTTAGTCGGGTCTTTACTAGCAATGCAGCCCTTTTGGTGATAATTCAAATGTCTTAAGAAGGATAAAACTTAAAAGCCGACTATTATAACACTGTTGGCTAACACAAAGATTCTGGCAACCAGGTTTCAGGGAAGAGTGTGGCTGTGTTCCTCCAGACCCAGAGCATTCTATTCTCTGCTACTCGCTTGACGTATCAGAAGATTGGCCTGTCCTACACGGATGGCAGCTGCCTACTAATTATGTCCTGTTTACCCAGCTAAGCCACCTGCCACCAGCAGGTCAATTGTCCCTTTGCTCAATAATTGACTTGTCAGCCTTCCTTTACTGATGAGGTCCAATGGCTGCAAATCTTTACAGTGACCTACCGTGTGCTAGGGACCTACTATGTGCTTGTGATTTCTAGGGGTCAATTTGGAGGTTACAGGACAATCAAGTGTAGCCTGCAGGCGGTCACAATTTTCCTGGAGAGTGAAGCAGGTAAATCAGTGGTTTTATGTTGCAACACCTGAGCACAGACAGAGGCTATGGGATAGAGAAGGTAGTGACATTCTTGGGAGATCCAGGGAATGCTTTGAGAAAGGGTGGCATTTATACTGGTTGTTAAAGAATGTATAAAAGCTAACTCAGAAGCTGAGCATAGCAACACAATGTTGGCACGCAGGAGGCAATGCTGATGCAGGAGGATTGCCTTGAGTGTGAGACCAGCCTGGATTATGGCAAGACCTTGTCTCAGAAAAGGGGCTGGGGGTGGGGGTAGTCAGTCATGGTAGCACTTGCCTTTAATCCCAGCACTTGGGAGGCAGAGGCCAGTGGATCTCTTGTGAATTTCAGATATGACTGATCTACATAATAACTCCTAGGCAGCCAGGGCTACATAGTGAGACCCTGTCAAAGAAAGAAAAGGAGGAGGAAGATGAGGAGGAGGAGGAAGAGGAGGAGGAGGATTAGAAGAAGAAGAAGAAGAAGAAGAAGAAGAAGAAGAAGAAGAAGAAGAAGAAGAAGAAGAAGAAGAAGAAGAAGAAGAAGAAGAAGAAGAAGAAGACAGTGATGAAGAGAAAGGAAGGAGGGAAGAGAAGAAAAGGGGAGAGGAGAAGAGGAGAGGAAAAGAAAAGAAAGGAAAAGGAAAAGGAAAGAAAAATGAGGTGGGGAGTCCCAGGCCACAGTGACTCTGGAAGCATGTGTAGATCTAAGGTGAAGAGCCCTGTTGTAGAAAAGCAGTTTTATGCCAGTTGAGAAAGGACAAGGACCTGCTGTGCCAGCTTTGAACACATCTCTCCTGTATCCAAAGGTACAGACAGCTATTTACACTGTTTGCTGGTGCTGTTTAGCCCAGGGTTTGATGGCTGCCACCTATCATTAGAATGGTTGAGCCCAAACTGAGATGAGTAGTGTTTGCTAGGAACTAGGGGTGTGGTCACAAGCTTCGGACATACCTGGAAACTGGGACCTGGTACTCCTGCTCCGTTGTTCACTCCCTCTCACCAGCATCAGGTGATGTGTTCCTCCTGAGTCTCCCCACCTCTGCCACCACACTGAATGCAGCCAGCTCTGTTTTATTGGCTCAGAATCTTCACTTCTAACGCCTGTCTCTCCTGCCTCCGCACGTCCTCACAGGCTACTTTTATAACTGAAACTTCGCCCATCATTTACCACGAAGACTTCTCCAGTCGATAAATCTCTTTTGGGCAACCATGTCTTGAAGCTTTCTCTCCCTCTCCACGATGTGAACACTACTTCTGGATCATCTGTCTGTGCGTCCTCAGGGAATAGGGATCCCCCAGGGTGAGACAAGGATGAAGAGGTCCCATGTCTTTTAAGAATGGGGAAGACTTAGGTCTCTCTCTCTCTCTCTCTCTCTTTTTTTTTTATGTATAACTTAAACAAACAAACTTGTATGGGTGTGCCCTTGTATGGGTGTGCCCTTGTATGGGTGTGCCATTGTATGGATGGACATTTGCACCTGTGTGAAAATGTGTAGAGGCCAGAAGTCAATCTCGGACATTGTTTCTCAGGAGCTGTTCACCCTAAGTTTTGAGACAAGGTTTCTCACTATGACCTGAAGTTCACCTACAGGGCTGGACAACCTCGGGACTGAGGCCATCCTGGCCACTGAGGCCAGCCATCTTGCGGTCTCTGCTCCAGCACTGGAATTAGAAATTCGAAATAAAATGTTTTCGATCACAACTGGCATGCTTTTTTGGTTTCTGACAAGGCCTCTCACTATGTAGCTTTGACTGGCCTGGAACTCATTTTGTGGACCTGATTGGCAATTGAGCTAACAGAGAGTCACCTGGCCCTGCCTTTCAAATATACGAGATGCTACACTCAGCAACTCCTGGCTTTTCCTATGAGTGCTGGAAATCAAACTCTGCTCTTCATGGTTTCACAGAAAGCACTTCACTGCCTAAGGCATCCCCTAAGCCCCAGGTTCCATTTTTCTAATGGGCTCTTAAGGGGTGCCAATGTTGCTGGTCTGCGGACGCTGATACAATCACCTTCTGATGGAAGGCAGGTAATTGGCAGTTACATAATAGTAATGGAACACACAGGGTAGGGCCAGTGAGATGACTTAGCAGATAAAGGCACTTTCTACCAAGCCTGCTGATGTGGGCTGGCTCTCCGGGACCTCACATGGTAGAGGAAGACGCCAATGCTAGGCAAGTTACCCTGTGACTTCCACATGCATGCTTTGACTTGTGCTACCACCATTCCAACATACCCATAAGTACACACAAAATTGGTGAATAAATATAATTTTAAATTTTTAAAAAGTAAAAATTTAAAAGATCAGAAGGGAGGCCGAGAGTAAGAACAAAAGTGGGAAGAGTGTGTTGAAATTGGGATTTTGGAACATGACTGCTGTCCAGTGTAAAGGGCCATCTAGAAGGGAGGGAGAGACTAAAGATACGGGTAATAATCACTTTAATGATGCTAAGATGTATGGAGTACTTACATCATGCTGAGCAAGAACAAAGTTCTCTATAGAAACACCCAGCTGAGTCCCCTCAACAGCCCTTTGATGTAGGTGACTGTGGTAGACAGACGGACACCACTAAGAATGCCCGTCCTCTGAGTCTATTGCGAATAAAGCAAAGTATTAATTAATTGATTAATTAATTAAGCCTGCAGAGTAAGTGTTGTCATGTGACCGTAAGCCAGAATGATCGCCTTGGATTTTCTGAACAGTTGTAATGTAACTATAGTCAACAACAAAATAGGTTCAACCAGCCACTTTGGGGTTTGCAAACAGGAGCAAGCCACAAACTAAGCAGCCTCGGGGAATGGAAAACACAGAGCATGTGTAGTCCCCCTAAGACTCTCCAGAAGACAGACAGCCCTGCCGCCCTCTTCATTTTAGCCACATAGGACCCCAAGCCATAAAATAACAAATTTCAATCATTTTAAGTCACCGAGATGTCAGGAATTTGTTATAGCTGACATGGGAAACTAATCCCGTATCCTTTGCGACTAAGAAAATGGTCACTCAAAGTTTCTTTCCTTGGTAGTAAGAAACTGCCTAATTCGGAGCCTGAACACTGGTGTGCTCGGAGTTAGTTAATGATGTATTTGACATCTTATAGTAAGCATCTTGAGTTAATAAAAAAGATTTGGTAGGATTCCGTGGCAATTTAATGTGCATAGATTCAGGAAGTGAAGTCTAGACTCAGTGTGTTGGTATACAGTACAATCCCAGCTACTTGGGAAGTTAAGGTAGAGTGTCTTCAAAACTAAAATAACCAGAGGAGGAGAAGGAGGTGGGGTGAAGGAGGAGGATGAGTTCAGGAGGGGGAAGAGGGAGGAAGGAATGAGGAAGAGGAGGGAAGGAGACCAGGGAAGCAAAGAAAGGGAAATCTAAGGCCACACAAGGGTTTTCTAGCTTACCTTATTGCTGGAGTCATCCCGTCTTTCCACCGTTTACTGATAGGACTACAAGCAGTAGATGGGCAATTGGAGCTTATGAGAGAAACTGAAAATACATTTGTATGTAATGTCCATTCTCAAATCCAGACTCGGCCAGTTGGCAAGCCAAACTTTTCAGGAGACAGGTGTTCAAGATGGTCTTCACTATGGCTCCCCATTCAAGTTCAAAGGGAGCCATGTGGAGATGGGAGATGGGCACATGGCCTGTAGGGAAACTGTCTTCTCAGTGCTGGAGAGCGAACCCAGGGCCTTGTGCATGCTATGCACACACTCGACCACTGAGCTGGATCCCCAGCCCTTTCAAACAATATTATATGGAGATAGGGTCTCACCAGGCTGACCTTGAACTTACTCTGTAGGCTTGATTGGCCTTAAATTTATGATCATCCTGCCTCGTACTCCTGAGTAGTTGGAATTATTGGCCTTTCTGTGCCACCAGACCCAGTTTATCCTTCACAGTCTTCCTAGTAGTATGAGAATCTGGACAGTCACACATTTCTCTTCGACATTACACTTTGCTCAAAGTCAGCTTGAAAAACAGCTCCTTACAAAATATCTCTAGATCTTTCTTCTTTAATTGACAGGACAATAGGGGAACAACCAACCCTGCTGGCAAATACAGTCACAAAGTCCTGCCAGCAGGAAAGCAATTTTGAGATCTCACAGGCTTTGGCGTGGCAAGGTCCTGCTTCTGCTGAATATCATGTGTGTGCTCTCCCACAAGTTACCTGAGGTCTCTGGGCTTCCCATCCTCACTTGAAAAGTGGAAAATCTAAAGTGCTAGGTGCATGAAGCACACTCATTTGAAAACTCTGTCATAGGAAAGGAAAAGCAGAGAATCCTATAGCATCCCACTACTTGCTATGGGTGATCATTTTTGCAAAGTCTATTTTTTAATCAGCTCTCAGGTATGGCTCAGTCTGAGCAGCTCCTGGCCACATGAAGTAGGTATTCCTGACATCCACCACATAGCTTAGATCATTAATTATGAAGGTTAAAAGTGTATGTTCCAAATTCAACAACCCACAAAAAAAAATCAGGTGCCCACCAGGCCCAGGTTCAAGCTATAGTTGGACTGAGAGGAGATATGGCTCACGGAGACATCAACTCTTTCTAGGTTAATTTCCTACCATGTTTACAAACTATGGTCTTTTCTCAAAAAGCCACATATATTTTGCTGGCTGTAGCAGTACACCCCTGGAATCCTAGCACTCTGAAAACAGAGCAGGAAGCAAGGGAGTGTTGAGACCAGCCTTGACAACACAATGATGTCTCAAAAGCAACTGACGAGAATAAAAGGCCCAGGGTGTTGAGATAACACCATTGACAAAGGCTCTCACCACCAACCAGCAGTGTGGCTCACGCCTTTGATCCCAGCACTCGGGAGGCAGAGGCAGATGCACCTCCTCCTCCTCCTCCTCCTCCTCCTCCTCCTCCTCCTCCTCCTCTTCCTCCTCCTTCTCCTTTTTCTTCTTCTTTCTTTCTCTTCTCCTTCCTCTTCCTCCTCCTGCAAAAAAAAAAAAAAAAAAAAAAAAAAAAAAAAAGTTTTGTGATGTTTTGTGAGACAGGGTCTCTTTGTGTAGCCCTGGCTCACAAAACAAAACAAAACAAAACAAAATAAAACAAAACAAAACAAAACAGAAAGAAGAAGAGGAAGAGGAAGGAGAAGAGAAAGAAAGAAAGAAAGAAAGAAAGAAAGAAAGAAAGAAGAAGAAGAAGGAGGAGGAGGAGGAGGAAGAGGAAGGAGAAGAGAAAGAAAGAAGAAGAAAAAGGAGAAGGAGGAGGAAGAGGAGGAGGAGGAGGAGGAAGACGAGGAGGAGGAGGAGGAGGAGGAGGAGGAG